>SKCR01010832.1:0-22321 GCA_019454045.1 Zanthoxylum bungeanum
AAATATGTGTCGTAACTAAGTCAGTTATCTGGGTTGTGATGAAGTCCAATATCACCGATTTATAAGGGGTTAAATTACTGTTTGGGTAATATAAAGGTTTGTTTATTGAGCCTTAGTCTTAATACATCTTGTTAAATGGCCATTAATAAGATTGATTCAGTAAACTTAAAATGAACTTGGAAAATGGATTTTAGGTTTAAGACCTTAGACTTAATAGCCCATGATCTTCCTTGAGGATAGATAACCCTTTAATAGATTTTCTTACAAGATAGGTAGGGGTGGGCGCGGTTCGGTTTGGTTCGGTTTTTGCTAAAAACCAAACCAAACCATATTTTACGGTTCGGATTTTTTACCTCTCAAACCAAACCATTAAATAACGGTTTGGTTCGAATTGAAATTTTTTTAAACCAGCGGTTTACGGATTGGTTCGGTTCGGTTTACGAATTATTATATTTAAAATAAAATTTCATCCACTTAAGTGAAAAAAAAACTAGTCTATCCAACAAATGGTATGAAGTGCTAGGGTGTAAGCTGTGACTTCAGGGAACAAAGGCACTCCATAAAGGATTGAAAAATGAGGCACAATTAATTCTTGTATTTTTAAAACTTACCTCGAATAATGATGCTACCATCATTCTAATTAAGAGACAAATCCAACATCTTACTTTCAAGAATAATGATGCTACCATAAAACAAATAAATTGAAGAATAAAAGTATTAACAAATAAATATATTAACAAAAATTTAAGAATAAAAGTATTACCATACTAATAAAAAGAAAACATAGAATAAAATTAAAAGAAAAATATAAAATTTTTATAAAAATTTATATTTTTTAAATTATAACGGTTCGGTTCGGTTTAACAGGTGCGGTTCAGATTAGGTCCTGAACCGAACCGTAAACCGTTTGGGGTGGGCCAATCCGAACCGTAAACCGAACCGTTAGGAAAAAAACCGTAAATTCGGTGCGGTTTGGTTCGGTTCGGTCGGTTTTTTTGCCCACCCCTAAGATAGGAATATACCTGTCGGCGGGGGTAGCCATAATTGGAACTTAATCTTAATGAATTCAGATAACTTAATTGACATATGAATATGATTAATTGGGTTACTCTGGGTGTTTGTATCTGACCATCGGAAAAGACTTTTAAATAATTTCGTGTTCTAGGTTAATAAACCAATATATTACACAACCGTAAGATAACCGCTTCATCTTTAAAAATGATATTGGAAAGATTCACAACCCTGGATAGTTTTATAAATTTTAATTTTCTTTAATCTACTTTCAAGCAATTTATTTACTTGTTTTAATTTTAAAGTCACCACCCAATCAAACAATCAATCCATTAGATACTTGTAAGCATTTAACTTCATAAATTGATAACAAAAGGTTTTAAGTCCTCGTGGGATCAATACTTTTTATACTACTTGAACGATACGTGCGATTGCTTTATACGCGTGTGAAAACAGCGATCAAGTTTTTGGCGCTATTGCCGGAGACTTATTTATCTTTCAATATTAGTTTTGGGGTTGGATACTTTACTTGTATCTAATTTCTTTTTACTTATTGTTTGTTTTTCTTGTGTTTCAGGTTCTCAAACACTACATGAGACGAACCAGAAGCTTTGAACTTCGACCGGTTGACCTAGAGATTGAAAAAACCATCAGACAATTGAGAAGGGATAGGCGAGAAGGCTAAGAAGAATCGTTAACATGGAACCTGAACCTTTAGAAGTTTGTTTGAAGGTGTTAAGCATGTATGATTAATTTATAAGCTTATTAGTGTAATTAACTTAATAAATTAATTAGAGATTAAAGTTGTGATTCTAGAGTTGATTATCCATCATAATTAACCTAGAATTGTTCTTGATTAATTTCATGATGGTGAGACTTGAATGGTGTGGTAATTGATTGATTAAAGTGTTGAATTTATTCAATTTAATGTAAATTATTTAATTGGAGTAATTTATGAAATTAGGGTTCTAAATCTATTCCAATTTTGGGCTTTTCATATATATGATATACTTGATGTATATTTGATGTATGTTAAATTTGGGATTGATTGGATTTGATCTTGATGTGTTTTGAACAAATTGGGCCAAATTAGAATTAATAAAAGTTCAAGGGCTGTTTCGGCAATTCTGGAAAATTTCTGGATTTTTGTTGCCAATTGTAAATTCATGTATTAGACATATTAAATTATTTTGGGATTTATTTTGAATCAATTAAATATGTATTTGACAATTTGATGACCAAAATGATTAATTTGTAAAGTTTAGGGGTCTCATAGCAATTAATGATAAATCTGAATTTTCTGATAAAAATTTAGTTTTTATTTTTTGATTAATTAGAATAATTTTTTTATTTTAATTTCCCAAGAAAATTATTTATCGGAAATTATTTCGGAGTGAAAATACGCGAAAACGGCGAAAAACGACGTTATCGGGTAACGGTTGCCCAAACAGTGAACTGGGCATTGTTCGGGTAGCCCACGAACTGTCCAAATGTTTTTGGGGCGGACCTGGGTAGTTTCCCTGAGCATTGGTCAGTCGGTTCGGTCGGAAACGCATTTTATGGTATGTTGCGGAAAAAATATTTCCGTAAAAGTTTCGCGGTGTTTATTTATTATTTATGTCGTTATATGATATCGAATAAATAAGTTTAGGTGAAATATGAATGAATTATTAATATTTGATATTGAATATTTTATTCGTAAGTTTAAAAATTTTAAACCACGATTTCACCCGAACGGCGCTTCTTCCGTTGCGCCTCCCTAATTGATCCCAACAAAATGGTATCAGAGCGAGTCTGATCCTGGACACCCGATATGATTAGACCTTTAAAATTCAATGTTTAATTTGATCATTACTTAATACATGCATGTGTTTATTTAATTTGATTAAATAAAGTAAAAGCATTTTTTGTTGGAAAATCTCATTTTAAATAAGGATTTAAGAAAATGGCTAGTATTAGGAATACTTGTTTCTTCGTCTTCCTTGTCAATACGGATGTAAATGTTTTCATGATGCTATGGTTGTAACGTGCCAAAGCTGTGCAGTTATGGTGAAGGTAGTTCATTTGCGTCGGTAGAACTTATATGATAAGAGACAAATTCAAGTGAAAGTGGAAATCCTGAACGTGCCAAAGCTGTCATGACTACATCGGTAGCTTGAGTTTGTCATTGACAAGTTTAACCTTGATACGCCTCATTGTGAACGTGTCAAAGCTATCATAACAAGAAACGATCAGGACAGAACTCATGAGTCACAGTGAGTGTAATTGATAATGAGTTGTCTACCTATTGAATATATGTAGGCGAGAACGTGCCAAAGCTGTGAGTCAAAATATATTCATGGGATCCACTTCCCATTATGGAATTCAATTTAATTATTGAATTCTCATTTCCGTTGGGGATTATGGTATTATGTAAAGTAGTGGGAGGCACTGCTAGGTTAAAAATCTTTAACTTCTGCGGTGTGTAATATTATGTAAATTTTCGCTCATGTTGTTCCTTATTCTATTAGTTTGATAGAATTAAACTTTTATCCACTGCATGCATATTATATATGTTTTCTGACTTCAATTATGGTTGCAGATTTCTAGAATAGGTTCTAGATTAGAATAGATAATGATATAATCCTTCTAGACATAATAGTTTCTTATGCAGTAAAGATAGACAAGAATTGGTTCATGTCTCGAGATTCTTCACTGGCATTAAGAAAATCTCATTAGGTATTTATTTGATAAATACTGAACGACTCACTGAATATTTCCTAATAGATGGTACACCAACTGTTGGACAGTTATGACCCATAGCGTCACTGTTTGTAAAAGACATTGTGTTTTTGTACAAAATTAACTATGTTGTAATGAAATTGCCTTTTACCATTTTGTAATTTATTTACTTTGAAATATAAATGGTAAAGGTCCTTATGATTAGTTCCGGATTGAGATGATATGAGACAGTATCAATCTATAAAGGTTTAATCATTAAATATCCCTAGTCGTAGTATTATCGAGATTAGACATCGATAATGCGGAATAGACTAGTATGGCACTTGTGCGGGTTGTGAGGGCATAACGGCATAGTTCTCATATATTTAAGTATTGGATACTTATGCAAGTGCGATAGGAGGTTGTTTCTTAATCTATGGAGATGGAGAACTTGAGATAACTGGGTATACCGATGCAAGTTTCCAAATCGACAAAGACGACTGTAAGTCGCAATCCGGGTACATATTTTTCTTAAATAACGGAGCAGTGAGCTGGAAATCTTCCAAGCAAGAGACTTTTGCCGATTCAACAACAGAAGCGGAGTACATTACTGCAGCTGAAGTAGCAAAGGAAGTAGTTTGGATCCGAAAATTCCTAATTGGATTAGGAGTAGTTTCGTTAGCAGCTGAGCCTGATCCATTGTATTGTGACAATAACTGGGCTATAGCGCAGGCTAAGGAACCACGGTCTCATCAACAATCCAAGCATGTTCTTCGACGTTTCCATCTGATTCGGGAGATCATACATCATGGCGATGTGAAGGTCGAGAAGGTCGCATCAAATGACAACATTGCTGATCCGCTGACGAAAGCAATTTCTCAGCAAACGTTTGAGCGACATGTACATTGTTCAGGTATTAGATGCTTGAGTGACTGGCTATAGGCCAAGTGGGAGATTGTTGGACAGTTATGACCAATAGCGTCACTGTTTGTAAAAGACATTGTGTTTTTGTACAAAATTAACTATGTTGTCATGAAATTGCCTTTTACCATTTTGTAATTTATTTACTTTGATATATAAATGGTAAAATTCCTTATGATTAGTTCCGGATTGAGATGATATGAGACAGTATCAATCCATAAAGGTTTAATCATTAAATATCCCTAGTCGTAGTATTATCGAGATTAGACATCGATAATGCGGAATAGACTAGTATGGCATTTGTGCGCGTTGTGAGGGCATAACGGCATAGTTCTCATATATTTAAGTATTGGATACTTATGCAAGTGCGATAGGAGGTTGTTTCTTAATCTATGGAGATGGAGAACTTGAGATAACTGGGTATACCGATGCAAGTTTCCAAACCGACAAAGACGACTGTAAGTCGCAATCCGGGTACATATTTTTTTTGAATAACGGAGCAGTGAGCTGGAAATTTTCCAAGCAAGAGACTGTTGCCGATTCAACAATAGAAGCAGAGTACATTACTACAGCTGAAGCAGCAAAGGAAGCAGTTGGATCCGAAAATTCATAATTGGATTAGGAGTAGTTTCGTTAGCAGCTGAGCCCGATCCATTGTAATGTGACAATAACGGGGCTATAGCGCAGGCTAAGGAACCGCGGTCTCATCAACAATCCAAGCATGTTCTTCGACGTTTCCATCTGATTCGGGAGATCATACATCATGGCGATGTGAAGGTCGAGAAGGTCGCAACAAATGACAACATTGCAGATCCGCTGACGAAAGCAATTTCTCAGCAAACGTTTGAGCGACATGTACATTGTTCAGGTATTATATGCTTGAGTGAATGGCTATAGGCCAAGTGGGAGATTGTTGGACAGTTATGACCAATAGCGTCACTGTTTGTAAAAGACATTGTGTTTTTGTACAAAATTAACTATGTTGTCATGAAATTGCCTTTTACCATTTTGTAATTTATTTACTTTGATATATAAATGGTAAAATTCCTTATGATTAGTTCCGGATTGAGATGATATGAGACAGTATCAATCCATAAAGGTTTAATCATTAAATATCCATAGTCGTAGTATTATCGAGATTGGACATCGATAATGCGGAATAGACTAGTATTGCACTTGTGCGCGTTGTGAGGGCATAACGACATAGTTCTCATATATTTAAGTATTTGATACTTATGCAAGTGCGATAGAAGGTTGTGTTTTACCGATGGTACGGAAAACAGCTTCGCTCTGGGTAGATCCCGCGGAATCCCATTGGTAGTATGCATATGTGTCTATGGGAGTCCGTTTCAGGGTAGGTGTATTTGGTCTTAACCTGAAACTTGCATCGCTAGTACTTGCGACAATCAGTAAACTTTGTTTTGGTCGACCAAGGCTTTAACAGGTTATGTGTACGCCTCTTCTGGGTTTATTGAGAATCGTAGTGTATTGGATGTGATGTCAAGATGGAAGTATCACTTCAGACATATGGAGATGATGATCACGCAGGGATTCATAACTGGTTCTCTATTGTGTTGCAACCATCGGGATAATATGAAAAGGTCATGATTATCCGATTCAAATAGACTAGTTGCTCGATATGCGATATGTGCTTCGTATGGGGCAAACACTATTCCAGCCCCAGGCCTTGCACGTGGCATCCGATACTGGATCGCAATACACAATACTACGGTATACTACGCCTGCTATAGATCGTATATTCCATTAATAATATTTCTAGAGAATTGGGTAGGCATGGCGCTTTGCTAGAAGCCAACCTTGTCTCCTAAATCGGTAAAAATGTAGTACGAGGTACGCATGTGTTCGTATAGTCCGAAGACCGTATTTACTGCCAACATATCCAGGGATCTCTTGGGTCACTACCCGAAGATTCACCCATGACGTATGATTCGAGCATAATTAATCTGGGATTAATCGCGGAGACACTTTATCTTGGATAAAGTACTATTTCAAGAGAGAGAAAGATTGATTTGGAATTAATCGACAAAATGATATATATTCGATATATTAAATGAAATTGGATTTCGACGCGGAATTAAAACTAGATTTTAATTCGGGCAAACGAGTTAATTTAGAATTAATTCGTTAACGACGTGAATAGTAATTTCGCTAAGCATAATTATTTAATTACGTCGGGACGGAAGTTTGTTAATTTGGAATTAGCAAAACCGAGCCCAGGAGTGTTTGCGGGCCCACTCGCATTTTGAATTCGAGTGGGGCCCACAAGTCACATCGCGAGTCACATCACTTGTCATTTATTTATGATAGATGTCAAAGTCACTTTTTGGTGAGTGACATGTTGTCACTATTTATAATGGAGATTGGTGTGGGCATTTAATGCCAAATTGGAGCCAAAATGGTTGTTGACTTTTTGAAAGCTAATACCAAAATTTGGTAATTGTTTTTTCATACGGTTTTTTGGAAAACAAATATTGGAAAAACAAAACTCTCTCTCTCTCCATTTTCTTGCTAAAACCGTGAGCTCCATTGAAGGGAAATTTTGATTTTCTTTCTTCATTTGCTAGCACAATCAAAGGATCAAACAAGGTGATAGGGAAGCTTATCTTAGAGCATGGATTTCCATTGAAGCTTGGAGCTTGTAGATCATCTTCAACAAACCACCTTGGCCGAATCTCAAAGAGGACTTGGAGGAAAAGTTTTGTTGAGCATCACATTCAATCCGATCATTGTAAGTGTGTTTCCGCCACATTTCTTTATAATATTCATTTTATTTCATGGCTTAATATGATCTTGGGACATCAATAGAAACCAACAATGGTATCATGGAGCCTTGTTTAAGCATGAAATATTTTTGGGTAAAATTTGGGTAAATTGATTTTGAGCATGTTTTGAATAAATTACTTGTTTGAGCATGCTTATGGATGGATGACTTTGAGTTGTTTGCGATAAATTTTGAGAAAAATGGATTGGATCAATTTTTCACCCAAAACTTGGCTTGGCCGAATATGTATTACCCTTGGAAGTCTTGGTATTTTTTGTTTTGATGATCATTGGATGACTTGAAACGAATTGGAAATGTCGATTTGTAATTCGATCGGATTCAAAAACGAAATCGGACAAAAAATCCTTACCTTGGCCGAGAACAAACTAGCATATATGGACTTGATTTTTGATTCAAGAATGTTGGACATTAGTTGAACAAATAGGATACATAATTAATTGGTTAAATTATATTTTGGAAATATTAATTTAGTTAATTAATTGATGTATTACACTTTAATTAATTAAGTTATAAAATTTGGAATTTTTAAAATTTGGTTAATTGGGCTTAATTTTGAATTGGGCTTGAAAATGTTATATTTGTGCATAATGGACTTGGTTGGGCCAAGTTGGATTAGGCCAATTGGATTGGATCCAAATTGGGCCTAAATCATTCCATTAAGTTCAAATGTAATAAATGGGCTTTAAAAGTTTAATTGGGCCTTATGGGCTAAATTGGTTTTTTGGCATATGAGGGTGATTCCTCAATTGGGCTTGGTAATTGGGTTTTACCCATATTGACCAATGCCCATGCCTTATAAAATCAATTGAAAGCCCATCGGGCTTTAATTAAACGAACATTGGATGTTAGTTGGGCTTTGAGACCCGATAAGATTAGATTTGGAATCTTAGTCGTTAAAGCGCATTAAAAAGTGTAGATATTAAATTTGGAATTAAATACATGAATTAGTATTGAATACAGATTAAATTAGATTTAACGAGTAGTTCGATATAATTCAAGAATTCGTACTTTAAGTACTTATCTCTCATTATTTATTTGTATTCTCTTCTCACCTAATTCCCCTCAATGTTAATGAGGTTTCTATTATTGTATTATGTAATTGGGTAGAAGTAGAATAGTGCTAGCCGGGGAGAGGAAATGGAGTGATTTGTTCTAGGAACAATCTGTTTAAATATCCATCCGCATATCGTTATTAATTTACTTTCCGCGCCTTATTATGCTTTTAGAAATGCATGCTTAAGGGTGTATGATGAGACCTTAACAAAGATAATAAATTAGTTGCCAATTTACACGAAAAACCCTCAAAACATATTAAGCGTTTTTCCTTCCGTTGAGTGATTCTTACTCAAGATCCAAAGTTGGCATTGGTTTGTTGGCCAAAGTCAAGACCTTTGTCAATTGCGGATGTGTTTGAATCATGAGAGTTTTGTTCCATATCGGTTTCTTGTCCAAGTTGTGATTTGTTGGCCAAAGTCAAGATCACTTATTGTCCATCGACATTGATTACGAAGCTTTCCATGTCAATGGGTCCCGCTTAACTGGAATCATTAAGCTTTTTGTGCCAAAGCCAAGGCTTAGTTGATTTAGAGGAAAAAGGTTAAGAAAATATATTGGACATATTGGCAAATATACTGTATATATGTTTCGGACTTGGATGTCCACCTACCGGATCTAGGAATTGGATTAGATCCAATTGATCTTCAAGATCTACCTAGTTAAATATCATACAGCTTGTTGGCCAAAGTCAAGGTTATGTGTTATTTAACGGGATCCTAGCCCACTAGGAAACTGGGTTTCCCGAGTACTCGACAGAGGGTTAGAGGCTCACCGAAAAATAGTGGGAGGCTAGTATTGAATTTGCAATTTCATTCAGATACTTAGCTTTACGCGCTTTTAAATTATTTTGTTAAAATTATTTGATTAGTTGGACTAATATAATGTTATTTTTCTTGTAACAGTTAGACTATACCCATATATCGTTGATTAGATAGTTAGACTATCGTAATCAAGATGACAGGAAAGGGAAATGTCCGAGACATTATCATGGGCGAAAATGTCTTCAAGGGCACGAACTTTGTCGATTGGGAAATGAATCTGAGGATAGTCCTTGGAGCCGAGAGGCTGCTATATACTATACAGACACCTCTTGGGCCTAAGCCCAAACCTGATCAGTTACTTGAGCTAGAGCTCTGGAAGACTCACAGCGATGATAATGATACTGCTCAGTCTATTATGCTTGCTTCTATGACTCAGCATTTTTGTCGACAGAACAGGGACTTGGATCCCTATAACATGTTGGCGGGGTTGCATGTTCTTCACCGATCTAACCGAAGGTCGAAGAGATATGAGTTAACACAGAAGCTCTTCCGTTCACGTATGTCAGAAGGCATTTCTATTGAGTCCCATGTGGTACAGATGATTGCTGACATAGATGAGCTGGCTGAGATGGGGATAGTCTTAGAGGCTAAGATTACCATAGATATGATCTTGCAATCTCTCCCCGATACTTGGAAATAGTTCATCATAAACTATAACTTGATGAACACATATGATACTCTTGGAGAGTTGTTGTCAATTCTCAAAGAAGCTGAGAAGGAGCTACTTAAAGGCAAAAAGCACGAGGCACACTTTACTTCGACATCTCAGACACCGAGGGCTGGGCCCAAGGCGACTGGAGGTGTGAAAAAGAAGAAGCATAAAAGAAAGGGCAAGGCCAAATCGTCAAAGGCTTCTGGGAAGCCTAAGGACAAATCTCAGGATGTTTGCCTCCAGTGCGGCAAGCGGGGTCACTGGAAGCGTGACTGCCTGACCGGTGCTTACACACGCGTATAACGCAAGCGCACGTATCGTTCAAGTAGTATAAAAAATATCGATCCACGAGGACTTAATACCTAATCTATTAATTTTATGAGGTCAAATGATTACTAGTATCTAACAGGTTGATTGATTGATTTGAAATGATGAAGGTTTTGAATTTAAAAACAAGTAAATAAAATTGCTCGAATGTAGGTTTAACAAAATTCAATATTAAAAACTATCTAGGGTTGTGATTTCTTCCAATGTCATTTTAAAGATGAAGTGGTTATTTTATGTTTGTGTAATAAATCGGTTTACTAACCTGGAACACTAAATTATGCAAAAGCCTCTGTCGATGGTCAGACGCAAATACCTAGTTTAACCCAATTGATCCATATGTCTATGTCAACAAATTATCTGGATTCATTAAGTTTAAGTTCCAATTATGGCTACCCCCGCCCGACAGGTATATGTCTATCCTGTAAGGAAATCTATTAAAGGGTTATCTATCCTCAAGGAAGATCGTGGGCTATTAAGTCTAAGGCTGAAACCTAAAATTCCTTTGTCAAGTTTATTTTAGATTTACCACATCAATCTTATTAGTGGCCAATTAACAAGACGCAATAAGCTTAAGACTTAATAAGTAAACCTTTAAATTACCCAAACTATAATTTAACCCCTTATAAACCGGTGATATTGGATTTCATCACAACCCCAAATAACTGGCTTAGTTACGACACATATTTACGAGTAGTAAAAAAACTTAAATAAAATAAAAGACGTAAAGTAAAATACTGAAAATTAAATGCTGAAAGTAAATGCTGAAATTAAATAATGAAAATTAAATGCTGAAAAATAAATGCTGAAAGTAAATTACTGAAAATTAAATTACTGAAAAGTAAATTGCTGAAAAGTAAATTGCTGAAAAGTAAATAAAGTAAAATTACAATAAAAGAAAATGCTGAGGTAAAAAAGATCCACTTTTATTACTTCTATTTTAGATATCTCCCTTAATATAATATATTAACTTTGCATGATAATTACCAACCAGCCATATAGGTGGTATCCAGATTAAGTCAAATTAATAATTAATTACCAACCGACCAATCAGGCGGTATCCAGTTTAGTCAGGTTAAAACCAATTTAAATAATTACCAACCGACCAATATGGCGGTATCCTCTTTAAGTCAGGTTTTAACTAGTTTATATATTATAATTAAGGGAGATTAATCTAAATATTAGTAATAAAAGTTTTACCTTTTACCCCAGCAAAGGGGAGTTACCTCCTCATTACTGAAAAGTAAAAACTGAAAATTAAAGAAAGAAAAGTACTGTGCGTAAAGTAAATTGCGGAAAGTAAAAACTGAAAAGTAAAGAAAAGAAAGTGCGAAAGCGGAAATTAATTACTGAAAGCTGTAAATAAACAAACAAGATATAATCTTCTTAGTATTCTTAAGGAATTCCTTAGAAGAAAGTATGAATTTACAAATTAAATGGCTTGGTATTTATAGGCAAAATTTTGCCTCCATCAAATCATCCACCAAATCAATTATTAATTGCTCCACTAATTGCTCCCCTAATTGCTCCACCAAATCCATTATTAATTGCTCCACTAATTTCTTATCATGTTTGGTGGTGATTTGATATATTTTTATTATTTATTTATTAATTTATTTTTTGCTTTGAAAATGATTGAAAATGACTTTAATAATTACACACAACACACTTCTGGATGGTTCATCAATTTCGGGCATTATATGTTCAGAATTCGAAATTATTTTGTGTTTCAAAGTTGTAGATCTTTGATTATTATTTAATCTGGAACTTAAATCACTCAATCCGATACCGGAGTAAAAAAAGTTATGCCCAAAATACGACAGATGCGCAAAACTGGAATTTCCAAAACTGCACTTCGTTAAAACGCCCTTCCAAGTTTCCAATCTCCAAAATTAATATGTCAAGTCCAGTTTTTGCCCTTATTTGACCCACATTTCGTCTTAAATGATTTCATTGTGTCCCAATATTATTTTATCTGCAAAATAAACTAAAACACATCAAAACGTTCATCAAACCCGAGAAACTAAACAAAATATTAAGTAAAATGGGCAGTAAATATTGATATATTTTCCGCTCATCACACCCCAAACCTAACATTTTGCTAGTCCTCGAGTAAAAAAATAAAATAAAATACAAGAAACAATTAAAATTAAATTAAGCCACTTTCGTAGGGATCACGGTTGCATTTAGCATATGCAACAAGCCTTTAAACCCCTAGGTGTCCCTAGTGGACAAGTTATAGTCTCGTGAGGGATTACAGGAACGATACCCACAAATGTTTTACAAAAGTAAAAAGGTAATAAAACTAATGTACAAAAAAGCAAAAAGACAAGAGAAAAGAAAATAAAGAAGTTAGTGACTAATCAGGTGAAACTTCTACTCCAAGTCAATAGTTGTTTTGTTTCATTCTAAATTACCGAATAAGTAAATTCTCCGATTATTTTTACCATTCTCCATATACACAGTTGACAAAATATTAATCAACTCAATTTTGCCCACAACAGTCACAAGTGTAGTTGATAAGAGAGTAATACTTTTGTCCTAAAGTTTTATCAGAATTCACATCTTTTTGCAGCAATGGAATAATTTTTCTGATTTTTTTTTATTTTTTATTTATTTATATACAATATCTTCCATCTATGTAGCGAGTGTTGGGTCGGTGGCTCCCAAACCAGTTGGCTTTGGGGCACCAGGTGTTAAGACACCCCTACGGACTTAATTACTCAGACTTCAGATATATATATTTTTTCAACATCCTTGATCCATGCAGCGAGCTTTGGGCCAGTGACTCCCAAACCAGTTGGCTTTAGGGCACTAGGTGTTAAAACACCCTTACAGACTTAATAACTCGGATCTCAGACGTTTTTTTTTTTTTTACTCCATCACTTTTTGAGATGCTTCTCAAATTAAACTAGAGCACTGAATATTATAAACTTTTCAATTACAACTCATGTATGTATGTTACTATGCATGTTGATAAAATTTGCAAACTGAGCATATGAATATCCTTTTTAGTCAGTATTATGGAGAATTCACAAATTCAATAATTCAAAAGGAAATAAACAAAAAATAACTTGTTCCGAATTAGGTTTGAGATACGTCTCAGGAGTGAAAACTCCTTACTCAACCATCTCTTACAAATTTCACCTTTTTAGTCAAAATAAAAAAAACAAAAACGCAAAATTTTTTTGTAATTTTTGAAAATTTTTCAATTTTTTTTTGTATTTTTCGAAAAATTTTGGACGTAAAACAACACACAACTAAAAAAAAGATACTAATCAACTAATTCCCTCCCCCAAACCTAAATGAGACATTGTCCCCAATGTCATAAACAGTAGAAGAAGAATGTAGAAGATAGTACCTGGTTAGCTGAAATTATAAAGGAAATTAAAGGTTAAGATCCAGATTAATCCAACGCCTCTTACCACGATCGTCCTCAGACCAATTTATCTTTGAAAGGATAGGGTCAATTTGTGGTTCATAGGCTAAGATTTGGTCAATTAGATCTGGAGCAGTTCTGGCAGTGAAGAGGAGTTCTTTTAAGGTTTTGACACGAACCCATTTTCCGGGCATCATCAAGAAACACACAAAGAAAATCATAAAATCCATCAACGTTAAACAGCCCAATTGGTTTCTGGTGTATGTTCAAGTGCGCCCAAGATAGCACTATAAAAATTTCCTCCAATGTACCCAAGCCACCTGGTAAAGCAATAAAAGCATCAGCACGGTTAATCATTTCTACCAGTCGTTCAGACATACCTGGCACATTCAGTTCCTCTCCGTTTGATGGTTCAATAAGATTTGCTTCTGCCAAGGGTTTTGGGATGATTCCCAAAACGTGACTGCCTCCTTCTTGTACGGCTTTTGAAACGATCCCCATAAGTCCAAGATTTGCTCCGCCATATACTAAGTGCATATTCCTTGCAGCTAAGACTCGACCCAATTCTTGTGCTGCTTCTACGTATTGTGGTTTAGTACCAACACTACTACCGAAAAACACACAGATGTTTTCAACTCGTCTTCTTGAAGTGGCTTCCATGTTTTACTCTGGATGTCTTCAAAAGTGCAATGATGAGTTGAATTTATAAACCTAAAAAAAGGGTGAGTAATAATAGCACAAGTATCTTCCAAATGACGATTATTAGTTAACAGTAAAATAAATTGTGATAGTCAAAAAGGTCTGGATCCTGTCGGAGAAAATAAAAGAAAACAACAAAACAATTTACAATCATTAGGAACACCATGGATTGTTAGTAGTCTCATCCGTTCCAAGCGAGCTTTGTAGACTTTCATCAGAGAGTTTTGAGGGAGAGAAGGAAATTGCTTGTGAAGATTTGTGAGAACTTCTTCCATCCTGAAATGTCTTAATCTGCAAAAACTAAACACACCAAATTTAAATCACACCAAATCACAATATATACAAAAATTGCATGGGTTGCCTCCCTGCAAGCGCTAAGTTTAAAGTCGTCAGCTAGACGTGACTGCTCAAACTTTTATACTGGATCTGAAAATGTGATACTTTCTTTTTGTCGCTCAAATGATTCTCCTCAGTAGTGCTTAACACGCTTGTTTTTAACCTTGAAAGTTTTGTTGGAGTCAGGATCATGGATCTCAATTGCTCTGTCTGGTAAATCATTGGTGATCACAAATGGACCTGACCACCGTGATTTTGTTTTCCATAGGAAGAATTTGACCCTTGATTTGTTTAACAGTACCTTCTGCCCTGGTTCTAGTTGTATGCGCACTAACTTCTCATCTTGTCTCTTCTTGGCCTTTTCTTTGTACAATTTGGCATCCTCAAAAGGCTGTTTGTGAAATTCCTCCAATTCGTTGAGCTGGTGGAACTT
The DNA here is from genome assembly GCA_019454045.1 of Zanthoxylum bungeanum. Taxonomy (NCBI): domain Eukaryota; kingdom Viridiplantae; phylum Streptophyta; class Magnoliopsida; order Sapindales; family Rutaceae; genus Zanthoxylum; species Zanthoxylum bungeanum. The sequence goes on from SKCR01010832.1 coordinate 15,136, forward strand.
TTTCTCTTTTGTTACTTGTAGTGCAAGAATTGGCTTTTTCAGTGCAAAATACGCTTTATCTTCACGCTCCACAGACAATTGACATGTTTTAAGTTTGTCGATAGAAATTTGCATTGCATTGGAGTTCTGAATGGTACTGTGTATCACATCAAGTCTGAAACATTCCTCCTTCTTTTCATCTTCTGGGAAATTCATGGCCTTGAAAACATTGAATGTTACTTCTTGATCCTGTACCCTCATGGTTAATTCTCCTTTTTATACATCAATAATGGTTCGACCTGTAGCCAAGAATGGTCTCCCGAGAATGATCGGCACGTCTTCATCTTCCTCCATATCAAGGACAATAAAATCTGCTGGGAAAATGAATTTGTCAACCTTGACCAGCACATCCTCAACTACGCCTCTTGGAAATACAAGCGTTCTATCAGCAAGTTGTAGAGAGACTGAAGTAGGCATTATTTCTCCAATTTGCAGTTTCCTGAAAATAGAAAAAGACATCAAGTTAACACTTGCACCTAAATCACATAAAGCCTTACCAAAGTCATGTTTTCCTATGGTGCAAGGTACAGTGAAACTGCCAGGATCTTTCAACTTTGGAGGAAGTTTTCTCTGAATGATGGCGCTGCATTCTTCTGTCAATGCTACTGTCTCGTAATCTCCCAATCTCTGCTTTCGTGAAAGAATGTCTTTCATAAATTTGGCATAGCTGGGCATTTGTTCCAACGCTTCTGCAAATGGAATATTGATATGTAGCTTTTTGAACACCTCCAGGAAACGAGAAAACTGTTTGTCCATTTTGTTTTTCTGAAGACGTTGAGGAAAAGGTGGAGGTAGAGTGATCTGTTCTTTTTCCTTTGCTTCTTTTTCCTCCATCTGTTGCTTTGTTTCTTTTGGAATATCTTCAATTGTTGCCTTGATTCCAATATCTTTGTTGATTTCAGTACCGCTTTTTAATATGATGGCATGGCATTGTTCATTTCCCATGTTCCTCGGATTTGGTTCAGTGTTGCTAGGAAGGGTACCTGGCGGTCTGTAACTCTGAGTATTGGCCAGTTGTCCCATTTGATTTTCCATTGCTTTAATAGAGGCTGAATGGCTTTGATTCAATGCTACTTGATTTTGAACCATAGCTGCTAAAGCATCATATTCTACTTCTTGCTTCTTCAACTGGGCCAGCACTTCTATTATTCCTGGTTCTTTTTCATGCTTCTGGCCTTTGTTCTGTTGATGGAATCCGGGTGGTGGGTTGTTCATTTGCCCTGAATTGTTGCTCCAAGAAAAATTGGGATGATTCCTCCACCTTGGGTTGTAGGTGTTGAAATATGGATTATTCCCCTGTCTGTTGAAATTGTTAACGTAGTTCACTGTTTCTTTATGTTGAATTGGTTCTGGTGCTCCTTCATATGGTGAACTTGTGGTTCTAGCGATGTTCACAACTTGCGTACTAAGTGTTTCTAGACATTTGTATATCACATCCAGCTTGGAATTTAGTGCTGTGTTGGCTCCAACTTCATAAATTCCTGCAATTCTTTGGATCATGCTCATTTCTGTTGGCCATAAAGAATTGTTGTTGGCCATTTATTCAATTAAGTCCCAGGCCTGATCTTCTCCTTTTGCCATCAAAGCTCCTCCAGTAGCAGCATCAATTGTGGTTCTCATTATTCCAGAAAGTCCATTGTAGAAGGTTTGGACTTGTAGCCACTTTGCGATCTCATGATGAGGACATTTCTGGAGTAAATCTTTGAATCTTTCCCAAGCTTCGCAAAGGGATTCTGAATCTTGTTGTACAAAAGATATGATGTCATTCCTCAACTTTGCAGTTCTTGCTGGTAGAAAGTACTTTGCACGGAATTTTGTGGCTAGAGTGTTCCAAGTTGTGATGGAACCTACTGGTAGTGAATGTAGTAAAGCTTTAGCTCGTCTTTCAGGGAAAATGGAAAAACCCGCAGTCTCATTGCTTATTCAGCTGCTCGGTTGTAATTGAAAGTATCGCAAACTTCCAGGAAGTTGCTGATGTGGGCATTAGGATCTTCAGTTGCATTCCCCTAAACTGTACTGACTGCTGAATCATCTGGATGCATGTTTTGATGTCACCTGCATTTGCTGGCAATTTGGAAGTACAATACAAGAAATGAGTCCGTCAACCACCGGAATGGTTCTGTCTCGAATGGGAATCGGTGGTGCAATGTTCAAAGGTTCAGGTTCCAAGTTAATAATTGCTTCTTGGCCTTCTCGCATTTCCCTTCTCAATTGTCTGATGGTTCTTTCAATTTCTGGGTCAAGCGATCAGAGTTCAAAGCTTCTGGTTCGTCTCATGTAGTTTCTGAGAACCTGAAACACAAGAAAACAAAAAAAATAAGTAAAAAGAAATTAGAAACAAGTAACGTATCTAACCCCAAAATTAATAGTGAAAGATAAATAAGTCCCCGGCAGCGGCGCCAAAAACATGACCGGTGCTTACACACACGTATAACGCAAGCGCACGTATCGTTCAAGTAGTATAAAAAGTATCGATCCCACGAGGACTTAATACCTAATCTATTAATTTTATGAGGTCAAATGATTACTAGTATCTAACAGGTTGATTGATTGATTTGAAATGATGAAGGTTTTGAATTTAAAAACAAGTAAATAAAATTGCTCGAATGTAGGTTTAAGAAAATTCAATATTAAAAACTATCTAGGGTTGTGATTTCTTCCAATATCATTTTAAAGATGAAGTGGTTATTTTATGTTTTTGTATTAAATCAGTTTACTAACTTGGAACACTAAATTATGCAAAAGCCTATGTCGATGGTCAGACGCAAATACCTAGTTTAACCCAATTGAACCATATGTCTATGTCAACCAAATTATCTGGATTCATTAAGTTTAAGTTCCAATTATGGCTACCCCCGCCCGACAGGTATATGTCTATCCTGTAAGGAAATCTATTAAAGGGTTATCTATCCTCAAGGAAGATCGTGGGCTATTAAGTCTAAGGCTGAAACCTAAAATTCCTTTGTCAAGTTTATTTTAGATTTACCACATCAATCTTATTAGTGGCCAATTAACAAGACGCATTAAGCTTAAGACTTAATAAGTAAACCTTTAAATTACCCAAACTATAATTTAACCCCTTATAAACCGGTGATATTAGATTTCATCACAACCCCAGATAACTGGCTTAGTTATGACACATATTTACGAGTAGTAAAAAAAACTTAAATAAAATAAAAGACATAAAGTAAAATACTGAAAATTAAATGCTGCAAGTAAATGCTGAAATTAAATAATGAAAATTAAATGCTGAAAAGTAAATGCTGAAAAGTAAATTACTGAAAAGTAAATTGCTGAAAAGTAATTGCTGAAAAGTAAATTGCTGAAAAGTAAATTGCTGAAAAGTAAATAAAGTAAAATTACAATAAAAGAAAATGTTGAGGTAAAAAGATCCACTTTTATTACTTCTATTTTAGATATCTCCCTTAATATAATATATTAACTTTGCATGATAATTACCAACCAGCCATATAGGCGGTATCTAGATTAAGTCAAATTAATAATTAATTACAACCGACCAATCAGGCAGTATCTAGTTTAGTCATGTTAAAACCAATTTAAATAATTACCAACCAACCAATATGGCAGTATCCTCGTTAAGTTAGGTTTTAACTAGTTTATTTATTATAATTAAGGGAGATTAATCTAAATATTAGTAATAAAAGTTTTACCTTTTACCCCAGCAAAGGGGAGTTACCTCCTCATTACTGAAAAGTAAAAACTGAAAATTAAAGAAAGAAAAGTACTATGCGTAAAAGTAAATTGCGGAAAGTAAAAACTGAAAAGTAAAGAAAAGAAAGTGCGAAAGCGGAAATTAATTACTGAAAGCTGTAAATAAACAAACAAGATACAATCTTCTTAGTATTCTTAAGGAATTCCTTAGAAGAAAGTATGAATTTACAAATGAAATGGCTTGGTATTTATAGGCAAAATTTTGCCTCCATCAAATCATCCACCAAATCAATTATTAATTGCTCCACTAATTGCTCCACCAAATACATTATTAATTCCTCCACTAATTGCTTATCATGTTTGGTGGTGATTTGATAATTGTTTTTAATTATTTATTAATTTATTTTTTGCTTTGAAAAAGATTGAAAATAACTTTAATAATTTCACACAACACACTTCTGGATGGTTCATAAATTCGGGCATTAAAGCTTCCGAATTCGAAATTATTTTGTCTTTAAAAGTTGTAGATCTTTGATTCTTCTTTAATCTAGAACTTGAATCAGCTCAATCCGATATCGGAGTAAAACGTTATGCCCAAAATACGACAGATGCGTAAAACTGGAATTTCCAAAACTGCACTTCGTTAAAACGCCCTTTCAAGTTTCCAATCTCCAAAATTAATATGTCAAGTCCAATGTTTGCCCTTATTTGACCCACATTTCGTACTAAATGATTTCATTGTGTCCCAATATTATTTTATCTGCAAAATAAACTAAAACACATCAAAACGTTCATCAAACCCGAGAAACTAAACAAAATATTAAGTAAAAGGGGCAGTAAATATTGATATATTTTCCGCTCATCACTGTCGCGAGTACAAGGCACTCCAAAAGGAGACTAAAGCGGGTAAGGCACTGTCTTCAGGTATGTTTGTTACTGAGATAAACATGACTACTTCAAGTTTTAAAAATTGGATTTTTGATTCTGGTTGTGGTACTCACATATGTACTGATGTGCATGATCTGCGGATTAGCAGGAGACAGGCCTCAGGGGAGATTGATCTACGCTACAGAAATGGGGCACCAGTCGCCGTTTTGGTCATTGGCACTTTTGTTTTAGAATTGTCCTCGGGGCATGTACTTGAAGTTAATGACTGTTATTAGGTACCTAGTTTAACTAGGAATATTATTTAAGTATCTATGTAACCTAATGTGGGTATACTTTTGTATTCAGGAACACTGGGTGTTTAGTGTATAAAAATGATGTAGAAATTTGCACTGCTGTTGCAAATAATGGTCTTTATATTTTGAATATAAATCAATCTCAAACATATAATATACCAAACAAAAGACTTAAAATGAGTAACAATGATGAAACTTATATGTGGCACTGTCGTCTGGGACACATAAACAAGACTCGCATATCCACACTTTCGAAGAGTGGGTACTTGGACGGATTTGATCTAAATTCATATGATGTCTGCGAATCTTGCTTATTAGGCAAAATGCCTAAATCACCTTTTAGCGGTAAAGGTGAACGCGCCACCGAACTGTTAGCCCTCGTTCATAGTGACGTATGTGGGCCCATGTCTAGCCAGGCTAGAGGTGGATATGAATACTTCATAACCTTTACGGATGATGCATCATGTTATGGTTATGTGTATTTTATGAGACACAAGTCGGAAACTTTTGAGAAATTCAAAGAGTTTCGACACGAAGTAGAAAAACAGACCGGCAAGAGTATAAAGACATTACGGTCGGACCATGGTGGCGAATACTTGAGCAATGAGTTTCTAGATTACTTGAAAGAATATGGTATTCTTTCACAGTGGACTCCTCCTGGAACACCGCAATTATGCGGTGTGTCCGAACGGAGAAACCGAACTTTGTTGGACATGGTTAGGTCTATGATGAGTTGCACTGAGCTACCTATTTCCTTCTGGGGATATGCATTAAACAGTGCAATTCTTATTTTGAATAAGGTTCCGTCAAAGTCTGTACAACAGACACCATATGAGATATGGACAGGAAAGAAACCGGGTTTCTCATTCCTGAAGATTGGGGATGCTGGGCATACGTCAAACGTTTGGAAGGTACCAAACTTGAGCCCAAATTGGATAAATGTCTATTCGTAGTATTCCTAGGGAAACCAAAGGATATTACTTCTATCACCCACGAGAGAACAAAGTATTTGTTGCTCTACATGCAGTTTTCCTTGAGAAGGAATTCCTAAATGCAGTGGTTAATGGGAGGAAAGTAGAACTCGATGAAAATCGTAGTGATACTGTTCCTGGCATAGAATCCTCAACGGAACAAGAACAGTCCATCCGGGATGTGATTGTGCCACAATCTTCTATTACATAAGGACCGCATAGGTCGGAGAGAGTCAGGAAATAACCTGAGAGGTATGGGTTTCTGATCTCACCTCATGTAGATATTAATCTCATTGAGGATAACGAACCGGCTACGTATGAGGATGCAATACAAGATATCAATTCCGCTTTATGGCAAGAAGCCATGAAGTCCGAAATGGATTCCATGTACACCAACCAAGTTTGGACACTGGTTGATGCACCAGAAGGTGTAAAGCCTATTGGTTGCAAATGGGTCTTCAAGAAGAAGACCGACATGGATGGAAACGTACAAACGTACAAAGCTAGGCTTGTAGCGAAGGGGTATCGTCAACGACATAGTGTCGATTTCGACGAAACTTTCTCACTCGTTGTCATGATTAAATCCATTCGGATAATGCTTACAATAGCTGCATATTTCGATTACGAGATATGGCAGATGGACGTTAAAACCGCTTTCCTTAACGGAAACCTTTTGGAGGATGTTTATATGCAACAGCCTGACGGTTTTATCGTGCCTAGACTTGCAAACAAGGTTTGTAAGTTAAATCGGTCCATTATTGACTGAAGCAAGCATCGCGGTCTTGGAACCAACGTTTTGATGAGATCATAAAAGAATATGATTTTATTCAAAACGAGGATGATCCTTGTGTATATAAGAAGGTTAGTGGGAGAGCACTAACTTTTATTGTCTTTTATGTTGACGATGTATTGCTATTGGCAATGACATTCCCATGCTAACGTCGGTGAAAGCTTGGCTTTCATTGAAATTCTCTATGAAGATCTAGGAGAAGCAGCCTTTATTCTGGGAATAAAGATCTACCGGGATAGATCTAGAAAGCTGTTTGGACTCTCCCAGAGTACATATATTGACAAAGTGTTGAAGAGATTCAACATGGATCAGTCCAAGGGGACTGTTGCCAGTGTCACATGGTGTCTATCTATCTAAGGACATGTGTCCTAAAACTCAAGATGAGAGAGAACAAATGAGTCAGATACTGCACCTCGGCAGTCGGATCGATCATGTATGCCATGATATGTACGCGACCTGATGTCTCCTATCCTTTGAGCATGTGTGGTAGATATCAGGCCGATCCAGGTGAAGGTCACTGGATGGCGGTAAGA
>SKCR01010833.1:0-22008 GCA_019454045.1 Zanthoxylum bungeanum
CCAATCTTTGCCACTAAGTTATAAGACCATGCCTAAGTTATAAGACCATGCCTAAGTGTCGATGCGTCTTATGACTCAAAAAAGTCAAACCATTGTCAATAGTACGATTTAGGGACAAATTGGTATTGGTCAGTCTGGTAAAGCCTAGTCCTGCCAATACGGTTTAAGCCCTTTGGGTATATACTTTACAATGGGACGCAAATTTTAGACTTAAATTATAATTGAGGATTTTAGCAAGTTTAAGTGAATAACTGTCAAATGGATTCCTCCTTTGAAAATTCCCCAGAGGGAGGGCGGAGCGAACTCTTTTAAATACCCTTACCTCTTAAGCTCTTATTGCCTTGGTGACAGGAATAAACAATAAATCCTCCAAATTAGTCCAACACTTTAAATATGCTTTAAGGTAAGCTTTGAGTAAATGATTATCTATATGTCTTCACAGCTTTTCCTTTTGGCTATAAAAAGGTAGTGAGTGAAGGAAGACACCAAATCATTATCTAACTCTAGTAATACCTTTGGTTAAATTAACTTTAGTTTTGAAAGTTTTATTAACGCCTTGGTCCCACCCCACTTGTATCTTTTATAATGTCTTTTATTATAAACAAGTGATTTATATTTATTAGCCTTAAAGGTAATAAATCTCTAAGTTCATCACGAAATAATTACTTAGCTAAGGGATAAGCAATACACTCTCTATTTCCTTAGAAAGTCTCTAGATGTTTGCACCCTAAAATAATCATGCCAATTCTAATCATACATAGAAGCATCAAGCATATGAGTTTTAATATGTTGGAAATATTTTAGGCATTAAATAACTTTGATTAATACTTAATTATGATATTGCATTTTATTTTAATCAAATAAATTTACTATTCACGTTTTTTTACAGATGCGTAAATTTAAATTTAATTTCACAATTGAAATCTTAAACAAATCATGTAAAACTTGTGCTCAAAATTAAGTTCAGGGTGTTAGATTTCCAATGAGCTTTTACACACCCAATTTCGAGTTCAAATGAGAGAGAACTAATCAAAACAAAAACAGCGCGCATATACCACCGTTGGGAAGCGGCCGCGAGTGCGCAGCGGAAAATTTAATAAATCAATTTATGATGCTGCTATCCATTTGCCCAAGACCCATTTGTTTTGATTATTCTACAAGCCTAGACATGTTACTATATATTCTAAGCATAAAAACTCATAAAACATGCAAAGAACATAAACCTAAACATGCTAACTATCATAAGAACTCTAATTGAAATAAAGAAAGAAAAAGACTTACTTGAATCGAAGACTCCTCCAGTCCTCCCTCCAATCTACAAGCTTTTCTCGAACTCAGCAAGCTATTCAATGTTCCAAAGAGCCACCTAAGTGTGTGGCCTCCAAAGGTGCACACACCAAAGCCAAAACTCAACGGCAAGACTACCTCTTGAGTGCACGGGTATTTTGCCCTTGGTGCTAGCCTAGGCAAATACCTCAAAACTTTTAACTCGAGGTTCCTCTAGTCAATTAGACTTAAGGATCCTCAAAATCAGTGGCTTACTCTTAAACTTTAGAGTTGCTCACTTATATAAACCCAATATATGAAAGGTTTGGTGCAAAAATTTGTAAATAATTCTTTGGGTTTATATAGGTGCTGCAAAGACAACAAAATTAATTAAGAATCCGATGTGGGATAAATGCTAATTTAATATTAGCCATTGGATCTTAATTTAGTGGTTTAATGATATTATAAAACCCTAATAAGAGTTTGGGCCGAATTGGAATTCAAAACAAATAACAAATAAATTTTTGTACTGTTTACATTACTATTCACGTTACTATTCACGTTACTAAGCACATTTATTTATTTATTTATTTATTCCAATTCCTAAAGTGCCCCTATCGTCATTCACCAATCCTTAAGCTACTATGGAACCTCTTAAATGATCTGTTCAACAATTAAACACATTGAACCATTTATGAACAATTCATACAGCAATCATATATGCTGTTAAATTTGTACTGTGCACTGTTAACCATTGATTTCGACTTTGTTGTGTGTGACCTTTTGGGTTCCCCTCAAGTTGGACATAAAATGAATCGTAATAATTTAATCGAACAAAAATTATCCTCCGATCAGATGGTCGTTCGATTTCAAAGACCAAGGTTGACATCTAGCAACATGCCAAGGCCCCCAAATGAGAAGGAAATATATATATACCCATTATGTATGCGATTTACATATGATACGGTCAATCGCCTCATTGTATCCCCACCGTTTGACCTAGGTTATGGAAGGTGTCTACCCATATAGTCAAATGTATGATGTTGATAGTGTCATGAATCGTGCTAACCCAAGAATCTCACATGATTCTTCCGCTGTGGCCACATTCTCAAGCACTGATCACACATATCAACCCGCGAACTGGAATACCACTCTTATAAGAAAATATTATCCGAGAGAGTGGCGATTCTCTGTTGTATCTTTACAAACTTTATGTGTTTCAACAAATTGTTGAGTTTCAATCAAGTCCCAAAGATCATAAATCATGCATAAAAACGAGTTGAATACAACCAAGGAGTAAGGCGGAATACATACTCACATTGATGGGTTTTGATGAAATGAAGAATACAAGCCTTCAAGCTTCTCAAACTCGCGGTAATGGAGCTCCTTGTGCTGCTGGACTGCTCGGTTTTGGTCCTTCTTGTCTCTCCAAGATTCGGCCATGGATGGACTCCATGGAAGCTCCAAGCTTCAAGCTTTTCCATGCTCATAAATTCGTTTTCCTATCACCATAGTATAACCCAAGGTGTGTGCTAGCACTTGTTCATCTTCTTTTGCTTCTCACAAATTCGGTCAAACCAAAAATTGGAGAACAAAAATGGCTCCAAGCCGTGAGATGAGGAAGATGAAAAGAGAGGGAAAGGGTTTCACGAAAAACGTGAATGAGAGGAGAGAGAGAGTTAAAGCTTTACTTATATATTTATTTTATTTTTTTTACAAATAAAATCAAATACAAAAAAGCTTTATCATTTACCAAAAGTAAAAGTCAAAAAGCAAAAAGCAAAAGTTGCTTTTTCAACTTCTACATCAATCACTCAAATCAAGTGACAACATGTCATATCACTCAAAGTGACATTTGATTTGACGCTTGATGTGACTAGCGATTTGACGCACGATTTGACTTGCGTGCCGCACTCGAATTCGAAATACGAATGCGCTCGCAAATAATCCTGGGCTCGGGTTCGCTAATTCCAAAATATCTCCGTGATTAATCCCAGATTAATTTTCTCTCTCTTCTAATAATCCCAGATTAATTAAAGTGCAAGTTATACATCATCGGTGAATCTTCAGGAAGCGACCCTTGAGATCTCTGGATATGTTGGTAGTAAATACGGTCGTCGGATTATCCGAACACGTAAGTACCTCGTACTACGTTTATACCGATTTACAAGACAAGGTTGGCTTCTAGCAAAGCGCCATGCCTACCCAATTCTCCAGAAATATTCTTACAGGAATATATAGATCTGTATCGAGCGTAGTATACCATAGTATTGTGTATATCGGCCCAGTATCAGATAGTCACGTGCTAGGGCTAGGGCTGGATAAGTGTCTGCCCCGTCCGAAGCACATGTCGGATGTCTGGTAACTAGTCTCTATAATCGGATATGTATGACCTAGTCATAATATCCCGATGGTTGCGCAACACTTAAGAGCACTAATACCGTATCCTGCGTGACATCATCTCCACTATGACTCGAGTGATACTTCCGTCTTGACATCACACCCAATACACTACGACTCTCTGATAAACCCAGAAGTGGTGTACGCAGAACCAGTTAAAGCCCTATACCACCAAGACCAAAGTCTATCGATTATCGTAAGTATTAGCGACGTAAGTCTCAGGTTAAGACCATACACACCTACCCTGATTTCGGCCTCCCATAGACACATAGTCATAATACCAATGGGATTCCGAGGGGTCTATCCAGAGCGAAGCTGTTTCCCGTACCATATAAATGAAACACAACCTCCTATCGCACTTGCATAAGTATCCAATACTTAAATATATGAGAACTATGTCGTCGTGCCCTCACAACGCGCACAAGTGCAATACTAGCCTATTCCGCATTATCGATGTCCTGTCTCGATAATACTCCGGCTAGGGATATTTAATGATTAATCCTTCGTGGACTGATACTGTCTCATATCATCTCAATCCAGGAACTAATCATATGGACCTCTCTTCATTTATACATCTATGGTGATCTAATCACAAATGATGAGAGTGCAATTTCCTTGTCACATAGTTAATTTGTACAACAACACCGTGATCTGTACAAATAGTGACGCTATGGGTCATATTATCCAACACAAATGACCCAATCATACCCTTATGACTGGATCTTTTGAACCGGGGAAGGAGAATGTCAAAGTTATTTGATCCACACATAAGATTGTAAAGACCTCAAGTCTAAGGACTAGTCATACAATCGATACATGAAAGTTCTCACAGACTCATGGGATAAACACTCCATGTGAAAACTTTCGACGAATCTCCGCTAGTAGCCTATGAGATCGGCTACCCCACTTAAGGGCGGATCATATCATCATGCTAGTCTATCCACTTTGTGAACGCCCAGATTATTCACAAAACTATGACTAAGAACGTTTAAGAGTAATGATTCTCATGAGGCATGGAAGCCATCATCTTATTACTCTAAGGGCTTTATTACATTGTTTGATAATCATATAATTTATGTAAGACACGTATAATAAAGATTTCCATTTTATTAAGTAATGAAAATATTACAAATACATATACATATAGCCCATCCACAAGTTGGGTATATGGCATATCCCTAACATGTCATTTCTCATTGTGACAGCTTTTGCACGTTCACAAGGAGGCGTACCAAGGTCAAACTTGTCAATGATGAATTGAAGATACTTACGTAACCCTGACAGCTTTGGCACGTTCAGGATTGCGTTTTCGCTTGAATTCACCTAATATCAAATATATCCGGTACAGATAAATTTCTACCGGCCATATCCTCACAGCTTTGGCACGTTCTCGGATATAGTCGTAGAAAATTGACCGATAAGCGGTATTGACAAGACGGACTGATTAATATGCATCAAATAGATATTAAATTATAAACCTTATTTTAAATAGGATTTTCCGCTAAAGATGTTTTAATTTATTTAATCAAATTAAATAAATACAAGAATGCATTAAAGTCAAGATTAAAGTCAATATTGAATTTTCAAGGCATAATCATATATCGGGGTTCCAGAATCAGACTCGCTCTGATATCATTTTTGTTGGGGTTTTATTAGGAATTACAAGGTTAGCGCAGCGGAACGCGGAAAAATGATATCTCCGATTTCAAAATTTTTTCTTGGAACAATTAAATAAACTTATTTATTTAATTAACCAATACTTAAATTATGAAATTATAACCCAAGAAATCATATTTCTTTTAATTACAAAATTACCCCAACTATTGCAAATTAATTATTTTAGTTTTAAATATGTCAATTACATATTTAATTATTTCCAAATTAATCCCAAAATATTTTTTACAAGTTTTCTACAAAACCAGAAAACTTTTTCAGATTTGCGCCAACAGCCCAGATGTTTCTGTAATTACCGAAACTGCCCAAAACTTTAGTTAATTGCAATTTGGCCCAATTTGTTCAAAACACATCAAGATCAAATCCAATTAATCCCAAATTTTACATGCATCAAATATACATCAAATTAAAGCATATATATGAAAAGCCCTAAAATTTGAGTGGGTTAAGAACCCTAATTTCAAAAATCACTCAAATTAGGCAATTTACAATAAATTAACAAAATTCAATACTTTAATCTTCAAATTACCACACCAATTAATTCTCACCATCATGAAATTAATCAAGAAAAATTATAGGCTAATTATGAATGGCTAATTAACTCTAGAATGGCAATTTTAATTTTCTAATTAATTTATTAAGCTTAATTACTATAATAAGCTAATAAATTAATTCTACATGCATTAACACAGCCAACAACCATCCAACAAATTTAATTACAAACTAAAAGAGTAGAGGCATGATCTTAACAACAAAATTGAAGCTAAGAATTATGAAACAATTTTTCGTGAAGAATAATAAAGAAAATTATAACTTACGAAAATTCTTGTGCTGCGGCAACGAATTCTGGCTTAAAACCAACACTAGTACCACAAAACACACATATATTTACAAATCCTCTTCTTGAAGTGGCTTCCATTTTTAACTCTAGATGCCTTCAAGAGTGCAATGATGAGTTGAATTTATAACAACTGAAAAAGGGTGAGTAATAATAACACTAGTACCTGTCAAATGACAATTATTAGTTAAACAGTAAAATATATTGTGAAAGTAAAAAAGGTATGGATCCTATCGGAGAAAATAACAAAAAATCACAATTATTAGATAAATGACAAAGAAAATAATATTTACAAGAAAGTAACGGCTTGAATGATGTCTATGCGTTAGGGATAAGCTTCCCATCCAATTTTCTTATAAATTGGCAAACATGGCCTTTTAAATTCAGATTCCCGAGACTTAAATGTTGTCTTTCTTTTCGGAATTGTGTATGTAACATGTAAATTGCATAATGTACATATCCACTGGAATGCGTCTCAAGAGTCAATGATATGTCATCCACTGGAATAGTAAAGACTCTTTACTCAAGCCATCCCTAATGAATTTAATTTTATCTTCACGGTTATCAGACACAATTCCTAAAGAACGACAACGACTATTACATGTCATGCATGCACATTTATAGCAAACACCCATTCTTTTAGCTCTTCTCTTTTTAGCATAGGTGCTTCTTCCTAAACCAGACAGATATTAAATAAAAGAGTCAGAGGACTCACCTACCAATCGGACTCGTGCTTCAATAATCCAACAAATGTCATTAGGAATACCTTTGATCATCAGTAGTCTCATTTGTTCCAGGCGAGATTTGTGGACTTTCATCAAAGAGTTTTGAGGGAGAGAAGGAAATTACTGGTGAAGATTTACAAGAACGTCTTCCATCCTGAAATGTGACTTTACCCACAAAAGTTAAACACACAAAAATAAAACACACCAAATCTGAATATATAAACAATTTGCATGGGTTGCCTTACTGCTATCGCTAAGTTTAATGTCGTTAGCTAGACATGACTGTCCGAACGTTAGGCTGGATCTGAAAGTGTGACACTTTTTTTTATTGCTCAAATGATTCTCCCCAGTAGTGCTTGACACGCTGGTTTTTTACCCTGAATGTATTATTGGACTTGGGGTTGTATATCTCAACAACTCCGTATGGTAACACCGAGTAATCACAAATGGACTTGACCACTTTGATTTCAACTTTCCAGGGAAAGGTTTCAACCGTGAATGGTATAACAACACCTGCTGCCTTAGCTCTAGTTGTCTGCGCACTATTTTTTTATCATGCCATTTTTGGTCTTTTCTTTGTACAGTTTGGCATTCTCATAAGCCTGTAGGCGAAATTCCTGCAATTCGTTGAGTTGGTAGAGTCTTTTCTCTCATGCTGCTTGTAGATCAAGATTTAACTTCTTCAGTGCCCAGTACGCTTGTGTTCAAGCTCCATTGGCAGATGGAACGCTTTCCCAAACACCATTCGATATGGGGACATACCAATAGGTGTCTTGTAAGCTGTCCGGTAGGCCCATAATGCTTCATCTAGTTTTTCAGACTATTCTTTCCTTGTTGATCCAACGGTTCTCTTCAAGATTCTTTTGATCTCCCTGTTTAAAACTTTAACTTGACCATTTGACTGCGGATGGTAGGCAATGGCAACTTTATTAGTAACTCTGTATTTGGATAAGAGTGCATCAAAATATATGTTGCAGAAATATGTGCCACAATCACTGATAATCGCCCGAGGTGTTTCGAAGCGAGTGAAAATATTATTTTTAAGGAATTTAATCACCACTTTTGAATCATTTGATGGCAGTGCAATTGCTTCAACACATTTGGAGACGTAGTGTTGGACACAGAAATCGGCGACGCTGTTCCAGGCTCGCGGCCTAGTTGGGAGTACGGAATAGTTCGCGGGGAACTAAACCGGAGAAATAAATAGAGTAACGAGTCGCCACCCGGTGTGAACCGGGACAAAGATTTAAGGCCGTACTCACCCCTCGCAAGGGAATACCTCAAACCGTTGGGTTCGGAATGGTCCCTTACTATGCCACTTGTAATGATGTGATTTGTGCAATATCTAACTGAATCTATGAAACATATATGCTCAAGGATGACTTAGATCTAATTTGTATTCATCAAAGTAACTCTTAATCTAAGTTTGCATGCTTGAAAGTAAGTCATTAAACGGAAACACACAATATCACACAACGATCATGTTGAACCAAAAAAAAATAAACAAATAACCATTAAACATAAACATAAATCAAATAAAATATCATGCATAAAATAACATAATAATGCTTAAATAAATAACAAATAATCTACTAACTACGTCATGCTCAAATACAAGTTTGGATGGTGAAACGAAATACGTGTCTCTTAAGTGGTACGTGGCGTTGTATCTCGAGTGCAAACCGCAAACGTCCATTGGGATTCAGCCTACGGAATTTACGTCAGGGTTTCCATCCTATATACCACAAAAGGAACACATATTCCGCTCATCCAACAATCACATCATGCCTCAAATTCAGCTACGGAATTTAGAGATAATGTCTCTAGTCAAACTAGTTACATTATAACAGTTCCTAATTTAAGTTACACACCCGAAGGGTAGTTCCTAAACTTAGGTATCTACGGTCGAAACAGCGACTTTCGTCCCGTTTCCGATTCGCAGAGCAATCTCAGCTTGAAGTCAGTATCCTGCTCAAAGCAGATTCTGAACATCAATACATATATTTTATGTACCACACTAAGTATTTAAAATCTAATTTCAATACTAGCTGTGAACATAACTAAGACAAACATTTTTAAAGTAAGAGCCTTGCCCTTTCTTTAATTCCTTCGTGTCTGCCATATCTAAATGGTAGTCACTTTGGGATATTTCAATTATCTTTTCAATATTTCAGAAACCTTTGGCCAAGCCTTGGGTTTCGGAATATCGAAACGATGTGCACCTCGTGCTACATGCCCAATTGCAAACTTTGACTTTATCTCCTATAGAATAGTCAATTAATTCTCCAGGAATTATAAATTGCAATTTTAATAATTCTTAAATCTAAAATTAGATTTATGACAAGTATATTAAATTAAGCATTAAAGTCATCATCACATAAATCTTCCAAAGATTTTATGCTCTACTTATTTCGCTTAATTTTGGGCGTGAGGTATAATAAGTTATTTTATCAAATAAAGTAACCTATTATTTATTCCCAATTTGAAAATTAAATGATTAAAATATTTTAATCCCAGATTATATTTTAAATATCCAACTTTTCAATTTTATCTTGATTACAATAGTCCAACTATTTAATCAACGATTAGTGGTACTATATATATTATAATGATTATAATAGTCCAACTATATAATCAAATATAATCCAAATTAATCAACCTCAATTACATTGATTACTATAATCCAATTATAAAATCAACTGTAAACTGAAATTAATTAATTCAAATATATTGATTAATATAATCCAATTATATATAATCAAGTATAATACAGTCCAACTGTTTATTAAAACAACAATTTAAATATTAGTCCAACTAACATTTAATCTAATGACGAAATAATTTAAATGAGCGCGTATGGCGAGTAATTGAACGAGTATTGCAAATTCAATTCTTGCCTCCCACTATTTTTCGTCGAGCCTCTAACCCTCTGTCGAGTACTCGGGAACCGTGTTTCCTAGTGGGCTAGGATCCCGTTAATATCACACAATCTTGACTTTGGCCAACAAATTGTATGATAATTAACTAGGTAGATCTCGAAGATCAATTGGATCCCATCCAATTCCTAGATCCAGTAGGCGGATATCCAAATCCTGAACATATATCTTATATATGCCAATACATCCAATGTATTACCTAACATTTTTCCTCTGAATCAACTAGCCTTGGCTTTGGCACAACAAACCTAGTGATCCCAGTCAAGTGTGACCCATTGACATGGAAAGCTTCGTAATCAATGTCGATGGACAAGAAGTGGTCTTGACTTTGGCCAACAAACCACAACTTGGACAAGACACCGATATGGAACAAAACTCTCGTGATTCAAACACATCTTCGACGGACAAAGGCTTGACTTGGCCAACAACCCATGCCAATCTCGGATCTTGAGTAAGAATCACTCAATGGAAGGAAAAACACTTGATATTGAGCGAGGGTTTTTCGCGTGCAAATTGGCTACCAATTTTATTATCTTTGTTAAGGTCTCATCATCATACACCCTTAAACATGCATTCTAAACACATAATAAAGCGCATATGATAAAAAATAATGATATGCGGATGGATACTTTACATTGATCCTAGATCAAATCTCTCACTTTCTCTCTCCCACAAATATTTCTTCTACCCGTTACACTACACTTCTAAAGAAACCTCATATATATAGAGGGGAATAGGTGAGAAGAGAATACAAAGAATAGGAGATAAGGCTGGACACGCAGGTCCAATTAATAAATCAAATTTATTACAATTTCCAAAATCGCCCCACCCGGCTAATATCCATCCGATATACATTATTCAAACATCACAACCATGTATTCATACAAGCATGTTATCAATCAATCAATCAAATTATTAATCTTGATAATTAGTGATCATCCAATGTTCAAACAAAGATTTGATTTTGTTAGAGTCAAACTCGTTTTGCGATAAGTACTTAAAGTACGATTTCTACGAATTAAATTAAATTACATAATTAAATCCAATTTAATACGCATTTAATTCTAATTCATTATTTAATTCCAAATTAAATATTACACTTTATAAAATAAACCTTTACGACTTAATTCCAAATTTAATCGTTACGGGTCTCAAAGCCCGATTAATATCCAATATTAATTTAATTAAAGTCCAATGGGCTTTTAATTAATTTCTAGGCGTGGACTTTTGGTCAACTCGGGTCAACCCGCAACCAAAGTCCAATCCGGGAGTTACCCCATAAGCCCATAAATTAATTAGGCCCATTAGGCCCAATTAAACGTTAAAGGTTTATTAGTCGCATTGGGCCTTTTGGAAGCGGTTTTGGGCCTAACTGGATCCAACCAATTTTGGCCTAAACCAACTTTGTACAACAAAGTCCAATAAACCCAAAAACAACTTAAAAAAGCCCAAATTCCAATTTTAAGGCCCATTTAATTAAATTACAAAATCCAATTTTAAAATTCAATTAAACAAAGTGCATAGCATTATTAATTACCCAAATCAAAGTTCCAAAACATCAAATATGTCCAATTAATCATGCTTATCATCAATTAATCATGTCCAACATAATTTGATCAAAATCAACCCAATTTCATGCTTCAAGTGTCTCGGCCAAAGGGAAAAATATGCCCAAATCAAATGCAATCCAATTGAACCCAATCAAACATAAATACAAATCCCCAAATGATTTCTAAGTCATCCAATGACAAAAAAATAAAAAACCAAGACATTAGGGCACTTGCCAAATTCGGCCATCACAAGCAAATTGGGGAAAAATTGTTCCAAACACTTTTCATCAAATTGATCTAATCAATCATCAATTAAACAACATTTAAGCATTCTAAATCACCAATTTCATTAAACTGCTCAAAATCAAGTTTACCCAAATTTGTCATGCCCAAAATTTGGGGAAAATGGATCCAACAAATTTCATGAAATTGATTATGCACAACATCAATTCAACCTCATTCAAGCATACTATACTAAACAATTAATCATTGATGCTCAAATTGAGTTTACCCAATTTAAAGTTTTGGCCACAATAAGCAAATTGGGGAAAATCAATCCAATCAATTTTTCTTCAATTGATTACATATAACTCTAATTAAATCATATATAAGCATTCTTAAACAAACAATTTGTCAAAATCATGCTTAAATAAAAAAGCCCCAATTTTGCTCAAGAACCCTAAATCGTTTTTATGCAACCAATAGCTCAAGATACCATTGTTGGAGTTCAAGCAAGTCCCAAGGATCACAAACATGCATAAAAACGAATAGAATACACAAAGGAGTAAGGCGGAATTCATACTCACATTGATGGGTTTTGATGAAATGAAGAATACAAGCCTTCAAGCTCCCTCCATAAGCTCGGCAATAGCTTCCTCATGCAGTGGACTGCTCGGTTGGGGACTGGTTTGCCTCCTCCATGTTCGGCCATTGAAGACTCCATTGAAGCTTCAAGCTTCAAGCTTTCCATGCTCATGAAGACACTTCCCTATCACCTTGGTATGCCTCCTAGAGTGTGCTAGCACTTGATTTTGCAACAAAAATCGTCACCTTCATCTCACTGCTTCTCGTTTTCAATCGGCAAAAACAGAAGAAAAGAATGGCTCAAAGCCGTATGTGAGAAGGAGAGAAAGAGAGGGAGGGAAGAGATGCGTAAAAGAGAAGAGTGGAGAAGAGAGAAAAAGAAATGTAATTAGGTTTTTATATTTTCTAAAATTATTAAATACCTTTACACCATTTACATTTTCTTTAACTTCCATTTACCAAAAGTCAAAAAAGTAAAAGCAAAAGTTGCTTTTTCAACTTTTACAACATCAATCACTCAAATCAAGTGACAACATGTCACATCACTCAAAGTGACATTTGATTTGACGCTTGATTGACTTGCGATTTGACGCACGATTTGACTTGCTGTGCCGCACTCGAATTCGAAATGTGAATGCCCTCGCAAATAATCTCGGGCTCGGGTTCGTTAATTCCAATTAACGAATTTTCCGTCGCGTCGTAATTAAATGATTATGCCTAGCGAAATCACTATTCACGTCGCTAACGAATTAATTCTATATTAATTCATTCGCCCGAATTAAAATCTAATTTTAATTCCGCGTCGAAATCCAATTTCTTATAATATATCGAATATATTATTTTATCGATTAATTCCAAATTAATCGTTCTCTCTCTTTAATTAATATTTTATCCCAGATAAATATCTCCGCAATTAATCCCAGATTAATTTTCTCTCTCATCGAATTAATCCCAGATTAATTTTCTCTCTCTTCCAATAATCCCAGATTAATTAAAGTGCGAGTCATACGTCATCGGTGAATCTTCAGGAACCGACCCATGAGATCTCCGGATATTTTGGCAGTAAATACGGTCGTCAGACTATACGAACACGTAAGTATCGCGTACTACGTTTATACCGATTTACAAGACAAGGTTGGCCTCTAGCAAAGCGCCATGCCTACCCAATTCTCCAGAATATTCTTACAGGAATATATAGATCTGTATCAAGCGTAGTATACCGTAGTATTGTGTATATCAGCCCAGTATCGGATAGTCACGTGCTAGGGCTGGGGCTGGATAAGTGTCTGCCCCGTCCGAAGCACATGTCGGATGTCTGGTAACTAGTCTCTATAATCGGATATACATGACCTTGTCATAATATCTCGATGGCCGGCCAGCACTTAAGAGCACTAATACCGTATCCTGCGTGACATCATCTCCACTATAACTGAAGTGATACTTCTGTCTCGACATCACACCCAATACACTACGACTCTCTGATAAACCCCGAAGCGGTGTACGCAGAACCGGTTAAAGCCCTGTACCACCAAAACCAAAGTCTACCGATTATCGCAAGTATTAGCGATGCAAGTCTCAGGTTAAGACTATACACACCTACCTTGATTTCGGCCTCCCATTGACACATAGTCATAATACCAATGGGATTCCGAGGGGTCTATCCAGAGCGAAGCTGTTTCCCGTACCATCGGTGAAACACGACCTCCTATCGCACTTGCATAAGTATCCAATACTTATATATATGAGAACTATGCCGTTGTGCCCTCACAACGCGCACAAGTGCAATACTAGCCTATTCCGCATTATCGATGTCCTGTCTCGATAATACTCCGGCTAGGGATATTTAATGATTAATCCTTCGGGGATTGATACTGTCTCATATCATTCTCAATCCAGGAACTAATCATATATGGACCTCTCTTCATTATACATTTATGGTGATCTAATCACAAATGATGAGAGTGCAATTTCCTTGTCACATAGTTAATTTGTACAACAACACCGTGATCTGTACAAATAGTGACGCTATGGGTCATTTTGTCCAACAATACCTTCATAAGATTGACATCTTTATGAGGTTAGATCAGAAACCTACCCTAGGTCGTTTTCTGACTCTATCCGATCTACTCATTCTTGTGTGTATTCGAAGATTAATGGTATAAATTCATCATTGATGAACTATATGTGTTCCATAGGAATAGGTGCCTTGAATAGTATTACTCCGATTTTTATCGAGTTTTACTATCCTCCCACTTACCACTGCATGTCTGTAATCCTCTCAGGAAAACTGCATGGTGAGCAACAATCTAATTGTTCTCTGGTGAGATGTATAAATACAATGCTTATGGTATCCCTAAGATAGCCTACAATTGACACCTATCCAATTTGGGTTCTAGGTTTGGTATCATCAAACATATGCCTAGCATCCCAAATGGTCAGGAATGAGAAACCCGGTTTCTTTCCCGTTTATATCTAATATGTAATCTGGTCAACAAATTATTATGGAACCTTATTCTAAATAAGTTATTGCACTGTTTATCTGTATCCATTGAAGGAAATGGTAGCTCAGAGCGACTCTGATTAGCCTTATCATGTCTAACATGATTCGGTTAATCCGTTTCGGACACACCGTCACTTTGACGTGTTCCGAGAGGAGTCCCCATTTGAAAGAATACTATACTCTTTCAAGTATATAAGAAACTTATTGCTTAAGTACTTTCCATTACGGTCTTACCGTGACGGTATAATACTATAGCCGATCTGTTTGTCTATTTCGTGTCGAAACTCTAAAATTTTCCGATTTGGTTTCTTCAAAAGAAACACATAACCATAACGTGATGGCCACATCCGTTTAAGGTCACGAAATATTCACGTTCACATCTAGCCTAGCTAGATATGGGCCCCACTTACTTCACCATGAATAGGGCTAACAGATCAGTGGCACTTACACTATTACCAAGTAAACAGTGTTATAGGTACTTTACCTAACAAACTAGATTCGTAGACTTTATTTGAATAGTCAAATCAGTCCTAGTACCCACTCTTCAAAAGTGTGGATATACGAGTCTCGTTTAAATTGTGTCCTAGAGAACAATGCCACAAATAAGTCTCTATTGATCAAATCAATTTGAGCTATTTATTTGTCATTTTATATGTTTGAGATTTTATTTATTTCAAAATATAAATTCTGTTATTTACATCTAATGTGTTTATCTCAGTATCATCTTTATATAATGAAACACTAGTGTTCTATAATATAAAGGTTTATCCACAATGGATAAAGCACTGATATAGAGATAATGTCTCTAGTTAAACTAGTTACATTCTAACAGTTCCTAATTTAAGTACACACCCGAAGGGTAGTTCCTAAACTTAGGTATCTACGGTCGAAACAGCGACTTCGTCCCGTTTCCGATTCGCAGAGCAATCTCAGCTTGAAGTCAGTATCCTGCTCAAAGCAGATTCTGAACATCAATACATATATTTTATGTACCACACTAAGTATTTAAAATCTAATTTCAATACTAGCTGTGAACATAACTAAGACAAACATTTTCAAAGTAAGAGCCTTGCCCTTTCTTTAATTCCTTCGTGTCTGCCATATCCAAATGGTAGTCACTTGGTATATGTCAATCATCCTTTTCAATATTTTAGGAACCTTAGGCCAAGCCTTGGGTTTTTAGAATATCGAAACGATGTGCACCTCGTGCTACATGCCCAATAGCAAACATTGACTTTATCTCCTCTAGAATAGTCAATTATTCTCCAAGAATTATAAATTGCAATTTTAATACTTCTTAAATCTAAAATTAATTTATGACAAGTATATTAAATTAAGCACTAAAGTCATCATCACATAAATCTTCCAAAGATTTTATGCTCTACTTATTTTGCTTAATTTTGGGCTTAAGGTATAAAGTTATTTTATCAAATAAAGTACCTATTATTTATCCCCAATTTGAAAATTAAATCATTTAAAATATTTTAATCCCAGATTATATTTTAAATATCCAACTTTTCAATTTTATCTTGATTACAATAGTCCAACTATTTAATCAGCGATTAGTGGTACTATATATTTTATAATGATTATAATAGTCCAACTATATATTCAAATATAATCCAATTAATTAACCTCAATTACATTGATTACTATAATCCAATTATAAAATCAACTGTAAACTGAAATTAATTAATTCAAATATATTGATTAATATAATCCAATTATATATAATCAAGTATAATACAGTCCAACTGTTTATTAAAACAACAATTTAAATATTAGTCCAACTAACATTTAATATTACGACGAAATAATTTGAATGAGCGCGTATGGTGAGTAATTGAACGAATATTGCAAATTCAATTCTTGCCTCCCACTATTTTTCGGCGATCCTCTAACCCTCTGTCGAGTACTCGGGAAACCGTGTTTCCTAGTGGGCTAGAATCCCGTTAAATATCACACAATCTTGACTTTGGCCAACAAATTGTATGATAATTAACTAGGTAGATCTCGAAGATCGATTGGATCTCATCCAACTCCTAGATCCAGTAGGTGGACATCCAAGTCCCAAACATATATCTTATATATGCCTATACATCGAATGTATACCCTTACCTTTTTCCTCTGAATCAACTAGGCCTTGGCTTTGGCACAACAAACCTAGTGATCCCAGTCAAGCGCGGACCCATTGACTTGGAAGCTTCGTAATCAATGTCGTTGGACAAGAAATGGTCTTGACTTTGGCCAACAAACCACAACTTGGACAAGACACCAATATGGAACAAAGCCTCGTGATTCAAACACATCTTCGACGGACAAGGGCTTGACTTTGGCCAACAACCCATGCCAATCTAGGATCTTGAGAAGAATCACTCAATGGAAGGAAAAACGCATGATATTTTATGAGGTTTTTCGCGTGCAAATTGGCAACCAATTTATTATCTTTGTTAAGGTCTCATCATCATACACCCTTAAACATGCATTCTAAACACATAATAAAGCGCATATGATAAAATAATAATGATATGCGGATGGATATTTTACACATTGATCCTAGATCAAATCTCTCACTTTCCTTCTCCCGCTAGCACAAATATTTCTTCTACCTGTTACACTACACTTCTAAAGAAACCTCATTTACATTGAGGGGAATAGGTGAGAAGAAAATACAAAGAATAGAGGTGATAAGGCTAGACACGCAGGTCCAATTAATAAATCAAATTTATTACAATTTCCAAAATCGCCCCCCCGACTAATATCCATCCGATATACATTATTCAAACATCACAACCATGTATTCATACAAGCATGTTATCAATCAATCTAATCAAATTAATTAATCTGATAATTAGTGATCATCCAATGTTCGAACAACGATTTGATTTTGTTCGAGTCAAACTCGTTTTTGCGAATAAGTACTTAAAGTACTAATTCCTCAAATAAAATAAAATTACATGATTAAATCCAATTTAATACGTATTTAATTCTAATTCATTATTTAATTCCAAATTAAATATTACACTTTATAAAATAAACCTTTACGACTTAAATTCCAAATTTAATCGTTACGGGTCTCAAAGCCCGATTAATATCCAATATTAATTTAATTAAAGTCTAATGGGCTTTTAATTAATTTCTTGAGGCGTGGACTTTTGGTCAACTCGGGTCAAACCGAATAACCAAAATCCAATCCGGGAGTTACCCCATAAGCCCATAAATTAATTTAGGCCCAATTAAACGTTAAAGGTTCATTAGTCGCATTTGAGGCCTTTTGGAAGCGGTTTTGGGCCTAATTGGATCCAACCAATTTTGGCCTAAACCAACTTTGTACAACAAAGTCCAATAAACCCAATAACAACTTTAAAAGCCCATATCCAATTTTAAGCCCAATAATTTAATTCCAAAAATTCCAAATTTCCCAATTAAATTACCTAAAGTGTATAACATTATTAATTACCCAAATCAAAGTTTCCAAAACATCAATTTGTCCAATTAATCATGCTTAACATCAATGAATCATGTCCAACATAATTGATCAAAATCAAACCCAATTTCATGCTTCAAGTGTCTCGGCCAAGAGGGAAATTATGCCCAAATCAAATTCAATCCAATTGAACCAAATTAAACATAAATTCAACATCCCCAAATGATTTGCAAGTCATCCAATGAACAAAAAATCAAAAATCCAAGACATTAGGGCACTTACAAAATTCGGCAACATTAGCAATTTGGGGAAATTTGTTCCAAACACTTTTTCAACAAATTGATCCAATCAATCCTCAATTAAACATACTTTAAGCATTCTAAATCATCCAATTTCATTAACATGCTCAAAATCAAGTTTACCCAAATTAAAGTTTTGGCCAACAATAAGCAAATTGGGGAAAATCAATCCAATTAATTTTTCTTCAAATTGATTGCATATAACTCTAAGTTATTCATATACAAACATTCTTAAACAAACAATTTGTCAAAATCATGCTTAAATCAAAAAGCCCAAATTTTGCTCAAGAACCCTAAAAACGTTTTATGCACAAATGGCTCAAGATACCATTTTTAAGTTTCAATCAAGTCCCAAGGATCATAAATCATGCATAAACGAGTTGAATACATATCAAAGGAGGTGCGGAATAACTCACATTGATCGGTAAAGATGAAACAAAGACCACAAACGCACTGTTCTCCCTTGCTCGGTAGTGAGCTGCGAACATGGTGGACTGCTCGGCGTGAGGGCTGGTTCCTCCTCCAAGAATCGGCCATTGATGGACACCATTGAAGCTCCAAGCTTCAAGCTTCCAAGCTCACGAACTCACTTCCCTATCACCTTTGTATCACTCATGGTGTGCTAGCACTAAGTCTTCTTCCTTGCTTCCCTTTTATTCGGTCAAACCAGAAATTTAGAGAAGATGAAACGGTTCCAAACCGTGAAGGAGAGAAGAAGAAAAGAGAGGGAAAGGGTTTTTCACAAGAAACCGTAAAAAGAGAGAGAGAATGAAATTAGAAAATAAAAATTGTAAAAGGTTTATATATATTTCCAAAAAATTTTAATAACCATTTACTTTTTCTATTTCAAAAAGCAAAGCATTAAATGCTTGTCTATCACCTCAAATCAATTCACATCAATCACTCAAATGTCACATCACTCAAAGTGACATGTGATTTGACGCTTGATGTGACTTGCGATTTTGACGCTTGATTTGACTTGCGTGCCGCACTCGAATTCAAAATACGAATGCGCTCGCAAATAATCCCGGGCTCGGGTTCACTAATTCCAAATTAATGAATTTTCGTCGTGTCGTAATTAAATGATTACGCCTAGCGAATTCACTATTCACGTCGCTAACGAATTAATTCTAAATTAATTCGTTCGCCCGAATTAAAATCTAATTTCAATTCTGCGTCGAAATCTAATTTAAATAATCGTATATCGAATATATAATTTATTATCGATTAATTCCAAATTAATCGTTCTCTCTCTTTAACGATATTTTATCCGAGATAAAATATCTCCGTAATTAATCCCAGATTAATTTTCTCTCTCATCATCGAATTAATCCCAGATTAATTAAAGTGCGAGTCATACGTCATCGGTGAATCTTCAGGAACCGACCCATGAGATCTCCGGATATGTTGGCAGTAAATACGGTCGTCGGACTATCCGAACACGTAAGTACCTCGTACTACGTTTATACCTATTTACAAGACAAGGTTGGCTTCTAGCAAGCGCCATGCCTACCCAATTCTCCAGAAATATTCTTACAGGAATATATATAGATCTGTATCAAGCGTAGTATACCGTAGTATTGTGCATATCGGCCCAATAGCGGATAGTCACGTGCTAGGGCTGGGGCTGGATAAGTGTCTGCCCCGTCCGAAGCACATGTCGGATGTCTGGTAACTAGTCTCTATAATCGATATGCATGACCTAGTCATAACATCCCGATGGTTGCGCACACACTTAGAGCACTAATACCGTATCCTGCGTGACATCATCTCCACTATGACTAAAGTGATACTTCCGTCTTGACATCACACCCAATACACTACGACTCTCTGATAAACCCAGAAGTGGTGTACGCAGAACCGGTTAAAGCTCTGTACCACCAAGACCAAAGTCTATCGATTATCGTAAGTATTAGCGATGTAAGTCTCAGGTTAAGACTATACACACCTACCTTGATTTCGGCCTCCCATAGACACATAGTCATAATACCAATGGGATTCCGAAGGGTGTATCCAGAGCGAAGCTATTTCCCGTACCATCGGTGAAACACAACCTCCTATCGCACTTGCATAAGTATCCAATACTTATATATATGAGAACTATGTCGTTGTGCCCTCACAACGCGCACAAGTGCAATACTAGCCTATTCCGCATTATCGATGTCCTATCTCGATAATACTCCGGATAGGGATATTTAATGATTAATCCTTCGTGGACTGATACTGTCTCATATCATTCTCAATCCAGGAACTAATCATAGGGACCTCTCTTCTTTATTTATATCTATGGTGATCTAATCACAAATGATGAGAGTGCAATTTCCTTGTTACATAGTTAATTTGTACAACAACACCATGATCTGTACAAATAGTGACGCTATGGGTCATATTATCCAACAGATTACTGACATAGATGAGTTGGCAGAGATGGGGATAGTCTTAGAGGCTGAGATTACAGTAGATATGATCTTACAATCTCTCCCTGATATCTGGAAGCAGTTCATCATAAACTATAATTTGATGAACACTGAGGATACTCTTGGAGAGTTATTATCAATCCTAAAGGAAGCTGAGAAGGAACTTCTCAAGGGCAGCAAGCGTGAGGCGCACTTCGCTTCGACATCTCAGACGCCAAGGGCTGGGCCCAAAGCAACTGGAGGTGTGAAGAAGAAGAAGCATAATCGCAAGGGCAAGGCTAAATCGTCAAAGGCTTATGAGAAGCGAAAGGACAAATCTCAGGATGTTTGCCTACAGTGTGGCAAGCGGGGTCACTAGAATCGTGATTGCCGCAAGTACAAGGCGCTCAAGAAGGAGATAAAGGCGGGCAAGGCACCGGCCTCAGGTATGTTTGTTATTGAATTAAACATGACTATTTCTGGTTTTAAAAATTGGATTTTTGATTCAGGTTGTGGTACTCATATATGTATTGATGTGTAAGATCTGCAGATTAGGAGGAGACTGGCTTCAAGGGAGATTGATCTGCGTGTTGGAAACGGGACACCTGTTGCTGTTTTGGCCGTGGGCACTTTTGTTTTGGAACTGCCCTCAGGGCATGTACTTGTACTTAATGACTGTTATTATGTACCTAGTTTGACTAGGAATATTATTTCTGTTTCTATGATAACCAATGTGGGTACACTTTTGTATTTCGGAACATTGGGTGTTACTTATATAAAAATGATGTAGAAATTTTCACTCTGCTGTTGCAAATAATGGTCTTTATATTTTGAATATAAATTAATCTCCAACATATAAAATAACAAACAAAAGGCTTAAAATGAGTATCCAAATGATGAAACTTATATGTGGCATTGTTGTCTGGGACACATAAACAAGACTTGCATATCCACACTTTCAAAGAGTGGGTACTTGGACGGATTTGATCTAAATTCATATGACGTCTGCAAATCTTGCTTATTAGGCAAAATGCCTAAGTCACCTTTTAGCGGTAAAGTGAACGCGCCACTGAATTGTTAGCCCTCGTTCATAGTGACATATATGGGCCCATGTCTAGCCAGGCTAGAGGTGGATACGAATACTTCGTAACCTTTACGGGTGATGCATCACGTTATGGTTATGTGTATCTTAT
>SKCR01010834.1:0-22030 GCA_019454045.1 Zanthoxylum bungeanum
TCTATCGGCTACACCCTCACAGCAGAGGCACCGTCTTGGATGTAGTCACAGAAAAATATTTATAAACCGTATTGACAAGGCGAACCAAGAAACAAGTATTCCAAATACCAGTTACTTTAAAACCTTATTAAGCGGGGATATTCCATAAAAGATTCTTTTAATTTATTTAATCAAATTAAATAAATATATGCATGAAACAAGTAAAGAAAAGAACAAGCATTAGATTTTAAAGGGATAATCATATCGGGGTGTCCAGAATCAGACTCGCTCTGATACCATTTTGTTGGGGTTTTAAGGGGGAATATTGGTAACGCAGCGGAATCGCGGAAAATCAAAATTTTCCGATTTCAAAAATTTTTCTCGGATCAATCAAATAAACTTATTTATTTAATTATCCAATTATCAAATTCTGAAAAATTACACAAGAGATCAATTTCTTAGTAATTACCGAATTGCCCCAAAACTTTGTAAATTGATTATTTTAGTCCAAAAGTTGTCAAATACAATTTTGGATGATTCTAAATCATTTCTAAAATATTTTTCAACACATCTAATGCATCAAAATCATATTTCACATAGATCCCCAATTTTTCTGAAATTGCCGAGAGACCCATAAATTTTCAATTAATTGCGATTTGGTCCTTTATGTTCAAAACAAGCCAAGATCAAATCCAATCAACCTAAAATTTTACATGCATAATATTTATACCATAATAAATCACATATATGAAAAGCCCCAAATTTGGAGTGGGTTATGAACCCTAATTTTTTAATTTCATCAAATTGTCCAATTTCACCAAATTTACAAAATCCAACACTTTAATCCATTCAATACTTCACCAATCAAGCCTCACCACTTTGAAATAAATCTTGAAAAATTCTAGGTCACCAAGGAGTGGCTTACTAACTCTAGAATGGCAACTTTGAATTTCAAAGAATCAAAAGTAAGCCTTTGAAACCATTTCAAGGCTAATTACATACACACATCTTTCATTCAAGTTCACAACCATTAAAACACAAACTATAAGTAGAGAGACAACATCAAAGCAACACAAGATGAAGCTAAGCATGTTAGAAACATTTTTCATGTTGGAAGATTTGAAAGAAAACTTACAAAACCTTAAGATTTCCAAGCTTTTCCTTCTTTTCTTCAAACTTTTATCTCAACTACTTTTGTGTTTCATTTTGTGATTTATGAATCCTTAAACCCTAAAAATTAAACAAAACAATATATACTCACCCAAATCAAGCCCTTGGCCGAAATTGTAGTAAGAAAAAAGATCTAGATATTTTTCATTTGTTTCATTTAAAGCTTACTTTAATCAACTTGCAATTTGATCATTACAACTTTAATGAAAATTCAACAAGTCAACAAAAGTAACTTAAAAATATAACAATTATATTTATATAGGTATATGGCCGAAAATTGATAAAAAAAAATAAAGGGAAAAATATTTCAATTTTAACAATTTAAAATAAATATCCATGGAAGTCAAATCCAATTTGACTACCATTTCATTTACATTAAAGTCAATAATAAACACTTATAATCATTTCCTAACTTTATCATTTGGTGAGATATTTATATTTTAATTATATTAATCATTTAACAATTAAATAATTAATTAATTAAATAAATAAAAATATCTCAAATATGTGTATTATATTTACTTTAAATATCTCAAATACATATATTAATGATATATGTCAAATACCTTTATTTGACAATTTATTAATGTGTATTTAATAATATCATATATTAAATATAAACACACATTAATTAGGAAATGACGGTTTGGCCCGTTCGCATGTATATTTCGTTTAACGTTTAAACGATGTATAAATAATCACCATTATTCATAAAAGTTGCCCTAGTGCTCTACGAGTATATTTCATTAGAGAGACTCTCTAGATTAAGATATATCCGTCACAAAATCCAATTTCGTGTCCATAATTTACCCACCCGTAAATTATGACAACCACAGATAAACTAGCTGAATCATACAGGTCGAGGTCATTGCATACGTATAATCCCTCCGTCACAGGTATCCGGATAATCCCAGAGATATAGATGTAACCGTCAAATCTCTTTAGGTATTATCTCGTCGACATATCTATTAGCAATCTCTAAATAACATTTGGAACTCACTTCCGAAGTATATTGTGGCCACAGATTTAATAGACTGCTAAATCATATATGGACTACTTATGCTCTATACACAGAACTGACGGATAATATCTTGATACACACAGGATATCCTGAGGATCGGTCCACACCCAACGAACAGACGGAGGTCTGATCTAAATAGATCGGTGGCGTGACTGCCATCTAAGTATGGAGGATGTCTCATACATCCACAGTGGTATCTCAAGTCGAAGGACCACTATGCTACTCAACCCGAGAAGATTCTTATTGACGTCGGTGTACCATCCATTAAGAATCTTCGGTGATTCATTCAGTGTTTATCCACTATAAACACCTACACGTCTATACGAGTCTCCCCAGACTCATGGTTCATTGGGATAAACCATGGGACCAAGTCTCGATATACGACATGTAATGGTCTCAACGGATTTGACTAACCGACCCGTGTTAGTAAATCTTGACCAGGAACTATATTTGATAATATACATTTGCCAGTGACACTTCCCATTGTCAATTACAAACTACCTTTGTAACTGTGTACTGCATTATATATTATCGGGCCTTTGTCTAATATATACATATCACTAAACCACATTTAGTTTCCATGGTCAATGTGTCGCGCTTAACTGGGATCACTAAGTTTGTTGTGCCAAAGCCAAGTCTTAGTTGATTCAGAGGAAAAAAGGTTAGGTAATACATTGGATGTATTGGCATATATAAGATATATGTTT
Source organism: Zanthoxylum bungeanum (assembly GCA_019454045.1). NCBI lineage: Eukaryota > Viridiplantae > Streptophyta > Magnoliopsida > Sapindales > Rutaceae > Zanthoxylum > Zanthoxylum bungeanum. Next base: position 2,878 of record SKCR01010834.1, read on the forward strand.
CGGACTTGGACGTCCCCCTACCGGATCTAGGAATTGGATTGGATCCAATCGATCTTAGAGATCTACATAGTTAATTATCATACAATTTAATGGCCAAAGTCAAGATTGTATGATATTTAACGGGATCCTAGCCCATTACGAAACGCGGTTTCCCGAGTACTCGACAGAGGGTTAGAGACTCCCCGAAAAATAGTGGGAGGCAAGAATTGAATTTGCAATATTCGTTTAATTACTTGCCATACGCGCTCAAAACAAATATCATTCGTCAAATAAATTAAATGTTAGTTGGACTAATATTTAAATGTTGTTTTAATAAATAGTTGGACTATATTCAAACTATTCATTTATAGTTGATTTTATAATTGAATTATAGTAATCAATATAATTGATTTTAATCTATTAAATTATAGTTGATTAAATAGTTGGACTATTAGAATCAAGATTAAATTGAAAGATTGACGTTTAATACATAATCCTAGGGAAAATGTATTTAAATGGTTTTATTTTCAAATTGGGAATAAATTTCAAGATGGTCCTGGAAAATAATAAGTTACTTTATTTGATAAAATAACATATTATGTCTAAGCCCGGAGTTAAGCAAATAGTAGAGCATAATATTTGGAAGATTTATGTAATGATAACTTAAGTGCTTAATCCATTATACTTACCGCAGTAGACTCCTTAATTTCTGAATCAGAACTAAGGATTAGATCCTTAAATATTATATTGAAATTGAAGGATCTTCATAAATCTATACTTATATTTTAGAAGTACTAATATTGCAATAATAACTCTTGGAGAGTTAATGACTATTCTCAATGAGATAAAGTCAAAGTTTGCAATTAGGCAAGTAGCGCAAGGCGCACCTTACTTCAATATTCTAGAAGGCCAAGGCTTGGCCAAAGGCTTCTGGAATATGAAATGGGCAAAAGGAAAAATCATTATAATCTTCTGGGAAGATAATGGACATATCCCAAAATGTCTACTTAATTGTGTTAAATGGGATCGCGGAAGCGTGACTGCCGTTTGGACAAAGCAGACATGAAGGAATTGAAGAACGAGCAAGGCTCTGACTTCAAATATGATTGTCATAAATATGTTCAAGACTAGTATTAAAATTGGATTTAAGATACCTAGTGTGGTACATAAAATCAATATATGTATTGATGTTCAGAATCTGTTTTGAACAGGATACTGACTTCAATTGAGATAAATCTGCGAATCGGAAACGGGACGAAAGTCGATGTTTTAACCGTACATACCTAAGTTTAGGAACTACCCTCGGGTGTGTACCTAATTTGGAAATTGTTATAATGTAACCAATTTGACTAGATACATTATCTTTATATCAGTGTTTAACCAGCTACGCGTGAACCTTTATATTCTAGAACACTAAAGTGTTTTATTATATAAAAATGATATTGAGATATACACATTAGATGTGAATAACAGCATTTATATTTTGAATATAAATAATATCTCAAACATATAAAATGGCAAACAAATAGCTCAAACTGATTTGATCAGGAGAAACTAATTTGTGGCATTGTTGTCTAGGACACAACTAAAACAAGAATCGTATATCCACACTTTTGAAGAGTGGGTACTCGGACTGATTTGATCCTATTCAAATAAAGTCTACGAATCTAGTTTATTAGGCAAAGTGCCTAAAACACCTTTACTTGGTAAAAGTGTAAATGCCACCGATCTGTCAGCCGTAGTTCATAGTGAAGCAAGTGGGCCCGTATCTAGCTAGGCTAGATGTGGACATGGATATTTCGTTACCTATATGGATGTGGCATCACGTTATGGTTATGTGTTTCTTTAGAACACAAATCGGAAACTTTAAAGTTTCGACATGAAATAGACAAACAGATCGGCTAAAGTATTAGACCGTCACGGTAAGACCGTAATGGAAAATACTTAAGCAATAAGTTTCTAATATAATTGAAAGAGTATGGTATTCTTTCAAATGAGGACTCCTCCCGGAACACGTCAAGTTGACGGTGTGTCCGAACTGAGTAATCGAATTATGTTAGACACGATAAGGCTAATCATGAGTCACTCTGAGCTAACATTTCCTTCAACAGATAAGCTTTAAACAGTGCAAGAACTTATTTAGAATAAGGTTCCATAAAAATCTGTTTGACAGATATCATATTAGATATGAACGGGAAAGAAACCGGGTTTCTTATTCCTATAAATTTGGGATGCTAGGCATACGTTTGGATGATACCAAACTAAAACCCAAATTGGATAAGTGCTGAATTGTAGGTTATCCTAGGGATACCAAAGTATAGTACTTATACATCTCACATGAGAACAATGTAATTGTTGCTCACCATGCGATTTTCCTAAGAGGAATACCGATATGCAGTGGTAAGTGGGAGGATAGTAAAACTCGATAAAAATCGGAGTGATACTGTTCCAGGCACCGATCCTTAATGGAACATATATAGTTCATCAAGGATGTAACTATTCCATTAATCTTCTAATACACAAGAACCTCATAGGTCGGAGAGAGTCAGAAAACAACCTGGGGTATGGGTTTCTGATCTCACCTCATAAAGATGTCTATCTTATTGAGGTATACCAACTGACTACGTATGAGGAAGTGATACAAGGTATCGACTCCCTATTATGACAGAGTGTCATAAGTCTGAAATGGATTCCATGTATATCAACTATGTTTGGATACTAGTTGATGTACCGCAAGGCATTGTGCCTATTGGTACTTATAAGTCTTCAATGAAGACATACATGGAAGGCAACATACCAACGTACTAAGCTAGGCTTGTAGCGAAAAGGTATCGTTATCAATATTGTGTTTATTACGATTCACCCTTTTACCTGTTGCCACGGTGAATCCATTTGGATAATGCTTGCTAATGCTACATGTTTCATTAGTGAAATACGACAACTTAACGGGAAAATCGCTTTCCTGAAAAGGAACCTTTAGGAGGATGTTTACAACATCCTATCGGTTTTGTCGTACCAAAACTAGCAAACAAGGTTTGCAGGTTATTCGATCCATGTTTGGATTGAAGCAAACATAGGTTCTTGAAATTATCGTTTTGATGTAATCATAATGGTGTATGATTTAATTCAAAACGAAAATGATTCTTGTGTATATAAGAGGGTTAGTGGGAGTGCACTGATAATCGTTGTCCTATAAAATAATGATAATATGTCATTTCTTGGAAATGATATTCCCATAATAATAATCGGTGAAAGCTTGGCTTTCGAGAAAACTCTCCGAGAAATCGTACATTGAAAAATGTACGCGACATTGTGTCTCATACGCTTTGAGCATATGGATTCACAAACAGGCCAATCCGAGTGATAGTCACTGGATTGATTGAAGTTAAGAACATCCGTTAATATCTTAGAGAACTAAGGATGATGTCTTAGTCTATGGAGATGGAGAACTTGAAGTGACTGGGATCACTGTAGCAAGTTTCCTAAACCGATAAGATGATTAAAAGTTGCAAACGGTACAATACAGTTTGAATAACAGAACAGTGAGCTGGAAATCTTCCAAGCATGATATTGTTACCGTATAAACAACAAATGCGGAATATTGCTGCAGCTGAGGCAGCAATAGAAGCCTTCTGGGTCGATACAAACTCTAATCAGATTAGATATAATTGTGTTAGCAGCTGAGCTAGGCTTGAGCACAAGCTAAAGAATTAATGGTCTCATCAACTATCCAGATTCATACTTCAAAATTCATCTGATTCGTTCGGATCATACATCATGGCGATGTGATGATCGAATAAATCGCATCAGATGATAATCATGCAAATCCACTTACGAAAGCCTTTTCTCAGCAGTTTGAGCCAACCGTACATAGTTCTGGTGTAAGACACTCGAGTGACTGGCTATAGGCCAAGTAGGAGATTGTTGGACAATTATTACCCATAACGTCACTATTTATTCAGATCATTGTGTTATTGTACAAATTAACTATGTGACAAAGGAGATTGCACTCTTATCATTTGTGATTAGATCACCTAGATGTATAAATGATGAGAGGTCCCTATGATTTTTTCCTGGACGGAGAATGATATGAGACAGTATCAGTCCACGAAGGATAAATCATTAAATATCCCTAGTCAGAGCATTGTCGAGATTGGATATCGATAAAATAATGATAATATGTCATTTGTTGGAAATGATATTCCCATAATAATAATCGGTGAAAGCTTGGCTTTTGAGAAAACTCTCCGAGAAATCGTACATTGAAAAATGTACGCGACCTTGTGTCTCATACGCTTTGAGCATATGGATTCACAAACAGGCCAATCCGAGTGATAGTCACTGGATTGAAGTTAATAACATCCGTTAGTATCTTAGAGAACTAAGGATGGTGTCTTAGTCTATGGAGATGGAGAACTTGAAGTGACTGGGATCACTGTAGCAAGTTTCCTAAACCGATAAGATGACTAAAAGTCGCAAACGGTACTATACAGTTTGAATAACGAAACAGTGAGCTGGAAATCTTCCAAGCAAGATACTATTACCGTATAAACAACAAATGTGGAATATTACTGCAGCTGAGGCAGCAATAGAAGCCTTCTGGGTCGATACAAAATCTAATCAGATTAGATATAATTCTGTTAGCAGCTGAGCTAGGGTTGAGCACAGGCTAAAGAATTAATGGTCTCATCAACGATCCAGATACATACTTCGATATTCATCTGATTCGTTCGGATCATACATCTTGGCGATGTGATGATCGAATAAATCACATCAGATGATAATCATGCAAATCCACTGACGAAAGCCTTTTCTCAGCAGTTTGAACCAACCGTACATAATTCGGGTGTAAGACACTCGAGTTGTAGGAGTTTCTATAGGTCCCAAGATAAAAACTCAAGCATGAATCACAAGCGAATACAACGACGGAAGTGCGGAATACTTACATCGAGCGGTTGAGAGACGATTTGGCAACAAAAACGAACTGAAATTCTGCTCACTGTTGGGCATGAACTGCTGTGACAGTGGCTGAAATGAGCTGCTGTTTTTGGCCATTTTGAACATCAAAAACGAGCTTCAAGCTTCATCAAAACGTTCCCGGCTCATGGGCGAACCTCCCTACCACCTTCGCAAGACTCGTAGTGTGCTAGCACTTGCGGTTATCACCATGAAAACGCAACTCTTGCTTCCCTTTGTTCACGCCATTTCTGGTTCAAAACCAGTGAAGAAAAATGGTCCTTTTCGTGAGAAGAAGAGAAAGAAATGGAGAGATAAAAATGTGTTTGCATGTTACCGAAAAGTGTAAAGCCTTTTTGATTATATATTTTCCAAAATAATAATCAATATCCATTTAATTTCATCTAATAAATTAAATGAATTTTGGAGCCAAAAACCAAAAGTTTTCCCTCCACTAGCTTTCACTATTCCCATCAACTTTCAGTCATATCAACTTTAATAAAGTGACATGTCTTTTAATCAATCAATCACATCAATCAATCACATCACTCAAAGTGACATTTGTTTTGACGCTTGATGTGACGAATGATTTGATGCTTGATGCGACTTGCGATGCCGCACTCGAATTCGAAATACGAATGCGCTCGCAATCACACTCGGGCTCGGGTTCGTTAATTCCAAATTAACGATTTTTCCGTCGCGTCGTAATTAAATGAGTACGCCTAGCAAATTCACTATTCACGTCGCTAACGAATTAATTCTAAATTAATTCGTTCACCCGAATTAAAATCTAATTTTAATTCCGCGTCAAAATCTAATTTCGTTTAATATATCGAATATATTAATTTAATCGATTAATTCCAAATTAATCGATATCTCTCTCTAGACGATATTTTATCCTAGATAAAATATCTCCGTTATTAATCCTAGATTAATTTTCTCTCTCTTCTATATAATCCCAGATTATACAAGAGTGCGAGTTGTGCGTCATCGGTGGATTATCGGGAAGCGACCCATGAGATCCCCGGATATATTGGCAGTAAATACGGTAATCGGAGTATCCGAATCACGTACGTACCAAGTACTACGTTTTACCGATTTACGAGACAAGGTCGACTCCTAGCAAAGCACCAAGTCTTCCAATTCTCCGGACATATCCATTTTAGAATATTAAGATCTGTATCAAGCGTAGTATACGATTGTATTGTGCATATCGGCCCAGTATCAGATAGTCACGTGCTAGGCCTAGGGCTGGATAAGTGTCTGCCCCGTACGAAGCACATGTCGGATGTCTGGTAACTAGTCTCTATAATCGGATATACATGACCTTGTCATAATATCCCGATGGCCGCGCAGCACTTAAGAGCACTAATACCGTATCCTGCGTGACATCATCTCCACTATGACTGGAGTGATACTTCCATCTTGACATCACATCCAATACACTACGACTCTCTGATAAACCCAGAAGTGGTGTACGCAGAACCGGTTAAAGCCTGTACCACCAAGACCAAAGTCTATCGATTATCGTAAGTATTAGCGATGTAAGTCTCAGGTTAAGACTATACACACCTACCTTGATTTTGGCCTCCCATAGACACATAGTCATAATACCAATGGGATTCCGAAGGGTCTATCCAGAGCGAAGCTGTTTCCCATACCATCGGTGAAACACGACCTCCTATCGCACTTGCATAAGTCTCTAACACTTATATATATGAGAACTATGCCGTTGTGCCCTCACAACGTGCACAAGTGCAATACTAGCCTATTCCGCATTATCGATGTCCAGTCTCGATAATACTCCGGCTAGGGATATTTAATGATTAATCCTTCGGGGACTGATACTGTCTCATATCATTCTCAGTCCAGGAACTAATCATAGGGACCTCTCTTCATTTATTTATATCTATGGTGATCTAATCACACAATGATGAGAGTGCAATTTCCTTATCACATAGTTAATTTGCTACAACAACACAATGATCTGTGCAAATAGTGACGTTATGGGTCATTTTGTCCAACACGAGTGACTGGCTATAGGCCAAGTAGGAGATTGTGTTGGAAAATTATGACCCATAGCGTCACTATTTGTACAGATCATTGTGTTGTTGTACAAATTAACTATGTGACAAATGAGATTGCACTCTTATCATTTGTGATTAGATCACCTAGATGTATAAATGATGAGAGGTCCATATGATTTGTTCCTGGACGGAGAATGATATGAGACAGTATCAGTCCACGAAAGATAAATCATTAAATATCCCTAGTCAGAGCATTGTCGAGATTGGACATCGATAAATGCGTAAAAAAATAGTATTACACTTGTGCGCGTTGTGAGGCCACAACTGCCTAGTTCTCATATATTTGGGTATAGGATACTCATGCAAGTGTAATAGGAGGTTGTGTTTTACCGATGGTACATGAAACAGCTTCGCTCTGGATAGACCCCCTCGGAATTCCATTGGTAGTATGATTATGTGTCTATGGAAGTCCGAAATCAGGGCAGGTGTATTTGGTCTTTACCTGAGACTTGCACCGCTAATACTTCGACAATCAATATACTTTGGGTGGAGTCGTCCAGGGCTTTAACAGGTTCTGTGTACGCCAATGCTGGGTATATTGAGAACCGTAGTGTGTTGGGTGTTGGTTTATTCTAAGGTCCCAAGATCAAATCAAGACATGAAAACATGCGTGAATACACCAATGAAGATAGCGGAATACTTACATTGATCGTTTATGTCGATTTGAAGACGAATCATGCCCAAAAACGCACTGCCTTGGTAAGCTTACTACTGCAACCAGTCCATGCTCACTGTCTTGGCAGTTTCGGGTCTCAAAACGAAGCTCCAAACTCCATCGGATGAGTCCCTCCCGCCTCATGGTCGAACCTCCCTACCACCTTCGCAAGACTTGAAAGTGTGCTAGCACTTGATTTCTCACCATGAGAAACCACTCTTGGCTTCCCTTTGTTCACGCCATTTCTGCTTCAAACCAGTGAACAATTCCTTCATTTGGGCGTGAGAGAAGAGAGAGTTTGAGAGAGAAGAAGTTTTGTGTATTAAGTTGAAATCATTACCAAAAAATCAATTTATATTTATGCCATAATTTTCATTAAATTAATAATAAAATTATGACACATAACATGCAATGGCTTAGAGTGTCAAACACTCAAACTCCATGCAATGACATTGAGTGCAATGTACACAATCTACATGCAAAGCATTAGAATGACATGTGTCATGTGGGCCCCACACGTTTCCAAATGAAAGTGGGCCCACGTGCACTCACGCGTTCGGGTTCGATATTTCCGAAATACCGAGCTTACGTCGCGACGTTAATTCAATCGAATTTAAATAAATATTGCGCCTGGCGAAATTATTATTTACGTCGCTAACGAATTAATTCTAAATTAACTCGTTTGCCCGAATTAAAATCTGATTTTAATTCCGCGTCGAAATCTAATTTCGTTTAATATATCGAATATATTAATACATCGATTAATTCCGAATTAATCGTTCTCTCTCTTTAGACGACATTTTATCCCGGATAAAATATCTCTGTTATTAATCCTAGATTAATTTTCTCTCTCTTCTGTATAATCCCAGATTATTCAAGAGTGCGAGTTGTGCGTCATCGGTGGATTATCGGGAAGCGACCCATGAGATCCCCGGATAATCTGGCAGTAAATACGGTCGTCGGAGTATCCGAATCACGTACGTACCAAGTACTACGTTCTACCGACTTACGAGACAAGGTCGACTACTAGCAAAGCACCAAGTCTACCCAATTCTCCGGACATATCCATTTAAGAATATTAAGATCTGTATCAATCGTAGTATACTAATGTATTGTGCATATCGGTCAAGTATCGGATAGTCACGTGCTAGGGCTGGGGCTGGATAAATGTCTGCCCCGTCCGAAAACATGTCGGATGTCTGGTAACTAGTCTCTATAATCGGATATTCATGACCTGGTCATAATCACGATTGGATGCGCATCACTTAAGAGCACTAATACCGTATCCTGCGTGACATCATCTCCAATATGACTGAGAGTGATACTTCCGTCTCGACATCACACCCAATACACTACGACTCTCTGATAAACCAGAAGTGGTGTACGCAAAACCGGTTAAAGCCCTGTACAACCAAACCAAAGTCTATCGATTGTCGTAAGTATTAGCGATGTAAGTCTCAGGTTAAGACTATACACACCTACCTTGATTTCGGCCTCCCATAGACACATAGTCATAATACCAATGGGATTCCGAGGGGTCTATCCAGAGCGAAGCTGTTTCCCGTACCATCGGTGAAACACGACCTCCTATCGCACTTGCATAAGTATCCAATACTTATATATATGAGAACTATGTCGTTGTGCCCTCACAACGCGCACAAGTGCAATACTAGCCTATTCCGCATTATCGATGTCCAGTCTCGATAATAACTACGGCTAGGGATATTTAATGATTAATCATTCGTGGACTGATACTGTCTCATATCATCTCATTCCAGGAACTAATCATAGGGACCTCTCTTCATTTATATATCTATGGTGATCTAATCACAAATGACGAGAGTGCAATTTCCTTGTTACATAGTTAATTGCCACAGCAACACAATGTTCTGTGCAAATAGTGACGCTATGGGTCATATTATCCAACAATCTCCCACTTGGCACATAGCCAGTCACTCGAGTGTCTAACACCCGAACTATGTACAATTCGCTCAAATTGCTGAGGAAAGGTTTTCGTCAGCGGATTTGCTTAATTATCGTTGACGCGATTTACACGATCATCACATCGCCACGATGTATGATCCGAACGAATCAGATGATATAGAAGTATATATCTGGATCGTCGATGAGACCTTTAATTCCTTAGCCTATGCTGACGCCTAGCTCAGCTGCTAACAGAACTTTATCTAATCTAATTAGATTTATTTTCGACCCAGATGGTCTTCTATTGCTGCCTCAGCTGCAGCAATAATCCGCATTTGTTGTTTATTCGGCAACAGTTATCTTGCTGGAAGATTTCCAGCTCACTGTCCCTGTTATTCAAACTTTATAGTACCGTAGTATTTAATTGTTTGGAAACTTGCAGTAGTGATCCCAGTCACTTCAAGTTCTCCTTCTCCATAGTTTAAGACAACATCTTTAGTTTCTCAGATACTAACAGATGTTCTTAATCTTCAATCCAGTGACTATCCCTTGGATTGACCCGATTGTGACTCCATATGCTCAAAGCGTATGAGACACCAATACAAGTACATTTTAAATGTACAATTTCCAGAGAGTGTTACCAACTCCAAATCTATCCCAGTAGATCTTTATTCCTTGAATAAAGGTTGTTACTCCCCAGAATTCTACGGAGAATTTCTATGAAGAATATCTATGAAAGCCAAGCTTTCACCAATTGCTTTATGGGAATTTCACTGTCAGTGCGCTCTCCCACTAACCTCCTTATATACACAAGAATTATTTCGTTTTGAGTTAAATCATAAACCATTATGATTATTTCAAAACGTCAGTTCCAAGAACCTTATGCTTGCATTGATCCAAACATGGATCGAATAACCCGCAAACCTTGTTTGTCGGTTATACAAAATCGTCAGGATGTTGTGAACATCCTCCAAAAGGTTTCCTTTTCAGGAAAGCGAATTTTGATTTGTAACTGACATATTTCATAAATGAAATATACAGTTATCAACAAGCATCTTCAAAATGGATTTACCATGGCAACAGGTAAAAGGTTGAACCGTTATTAACATAATGTTGATAACGATACCTTTCCGTCAAAAGCCTAGCTTTGCACGTTGGTATGTTGCCTTCCATGTATGTCTTCCTTGAAGACGTTTAATGTACCATAGGCACAACCTTGTGGTACAACAACTAGTATCCAAAATAGTTGTTATACATGGAATCCATTTCGGATTCATGGCACTTTGCCATAACATGGAGTCGATACCTCGTATCACTTCCTCTAAACGTAGTCGGATGGTACACCTCCATAAGATTGACATCATTATGAGGTGAGATCAGAAACCCATACCCTAGGTTGTTTTCTGACTCTATCCGATCTACGAAGTTTCTTGTGTATTTGAAGATTAATGGTATAGTTTCATCATAGATGAACTATTTGTGTTCCATTAAGGACTTCGTGCCTTGAACAGTGTTACTCCGATTTTCATCGAGTATCACTATCCTCCCACTGACCACTGCATATCGGTATTCCTCTCAGGAAAAACCGCATGGTGAGCAACAATTACATTGTTCTCATGTGAGATTTATAAGTACTATACTTAAGGTTTCCCTTAGGATAACCTATATTGGCACTTATCCAATTTGGGTCTTTTAGTTTGGTATCATCCAAACGTTATGCTTGGCATACCCAAATTATCAGGAATGAGAAACCTCGTTTCTTCCCTGTTCATATCCTATTGATATCTGTCAAACAGATTTATATGGAACCTTATTCTAAATAAGTTTTGCACTGTTAATACATATCCTATTGAAGGAAATAGTAGCTCAGAGCGACTCGTGATAAACCTTATCATGTCCAACAAAATTCGGTTTTAGTTCAGACACACCGTCTAACTGACGTGTCTCGGGAGGAGTCCTCACATGAAAGATAACGTACTCTTTCATGTATATATGAAACTTATGCTTAAGTATTTTCCATTACGGTCTTACCGTGGCGGAATAATACTATAGCCGATCTGTTTGTTACTTCGTGTCGAAACTTCAAAAGTTTCCGATCTGTGTTCTTCAAAAGAAACACATAACCACAACGTGATGCTACATCCGTTAAGGTCACGAAATATTCATGTTAACATCTAGCCTTGCTAGATATGGGCCCACTTAATTCACCATGAATAGGGCTAACAGATCGGTGGCCCTTTTACTATTACCAAGTAAATAGTATTTTAGGTATTTAACCTAATAAACTAGATTCGTAGACCTTATTTGAATAGTCAAATCAGTCCTAGTACCCACTTTTAAAAGGTGTGGATATACAAGTCTTGTTTAATTGTGTCCTAGACAACAATGCCACAAATAAGTCTCATTGATCAAATCATTTTAAGCTATTTATTTGTCATTTTATATGTTTGAGATTTTATTATATTCAAAATATAAATTCTGTTATTTACATCCAATGTATTTATCTCAGTATCATCTTTATATAATGAAACACTTTAGTGTTCTAGAATATAAAGGTTTTATCCGCATCGGATTAAACACTGATATAGAGATAATGTCTCTAGTCAAACTAGTTACATTATAACATTTCCTAATTTAAGTACATACCCAAAGGGTAGTTCCTAAACTTAGGTATCTACGGTCGAAACAGCGACTTTCGTCCCGTTTCCAATTCGCAGAGAAATCTCGGCTTGAAGCCAGTATCCAGCTCACAGCGGATTCTGAACGTCAATTATATATATATTATGTACCACACTAAGTATTTAAAATCCAATTTCAATACTAGTAGTAAACATAACTTTGACAAATATTTTTAAAGTTAGAGCCTCGCCCTATCTTTAATTCCTTCGTGTCTTCCATATCCAAATGGTAGTCACTTTGGGATATGTCAATTATCTTTTCAATATTTCACAAACCTTTGGCCAAGCCTTGGGTTTTAGAATATCGAAACGATGTGCACCTTGTGCTACATGCCCAATTGCAAACTTTGACTTTTCTCCACTAGAATAGTCAATTAATTGCAAACTTTAATACTTTTAAATCTAAAGATAGATTTATTATAAGTATATTAATTAAGCACTAAAGTCATCATCACATAAATCTTCCAAAGACTTTATGCTCTACTATTTGCTTAATAATGGGCTTAGTCATAATAAGTTATTTTATCAAATAAATAACTATTATTAATTCCCAATTGAAAAATTAAATCATTTAAACATTTAATCCAATGATTATATATTTTAAATATTCAACTTTTCAATTCTTTCTTGATTTCAATAGTCCAACTATTTAATCAATTTAATAAGGTACTATTTATTATAATGATTACAATAATCCAATTATTTAATCAACTATAATTTTAATATTGATTACTATAATCTAATTATAAAATCAACTATCATTTTAATTCAATTATATTGATTACTATAATCCCAATTATAAAATCAACTATATATTGAATGAGTTTGTATATAGTCCAACTATATATTATTTAAACAACATAAAATATTAGTCCAACTAATACTTTTGATTAATATGACGAGTAAAATATAGATGAGCGCGTTTAGCGAGTATTCGAACGAATGTTGCAAATTCAATACTTGCCTCCCACTATTTTTCGTCGAGCCTCTAACCCTCTGTCGAGTACTCGGGAAACCGTGTTTCCTAGTGGGCTAGGATCCCGTTAATATCACACAATCTTGACTTTGGCCAACAAATTGTATGATAATTAACTAGGTAGATCTCGAAGATCAATTGGATCTCATCCAACTCCTAGATCCAGTAGGTGGACATCCAAGTCCCAAACATATATCTTAATATATGCCTATACATCGAATGTATACCCTAACTTTTTTCCTCTGAAATCAACTAGGCCTTGGCTTTGGCACAACAAACCTAGTGATCCCAGTCAAGCGCGGACCCATTGACATGGAAGCTTCGTAATCAATGTCAATGGACAAGAAGTGGTCTTGACTTGGCCAACAAACCACAACTTGGACACGACACCGATATGGAACAAAGCCTCGTGATTAAAACACATCTTTGACGGACAAGGGCTTGACTTTGGCCAACAACCCCTGCCAATCTCGATCTTGAGTAAGAATCACTCAATGGAAGGAAAATAAACGCTTGATATTTAACGAGGGTTTTTTCGCGTGCAAATTGGCTACCAATTTAATTATCTTTGTTAAGGTCTCATCATCATACACCCTTAAACATGCATTCTAAATACATAATAAAGCGAGTATGAAAATAAATAATAATGATATGCGGATGGATACTTAACCACTTTGATCCTAGATCAGATCTCTCCCTTTCTCACTCAAGCTAGCACTAGTATTACTTCTACCCGTTACACTACACTTCTAAAGAAACCTCATACATAGAGGGGAATAGGTGAGAAGAGAATACAAAGAGAAAGATGGTGATAAGGCTGGACACGCAGGTCCAATTTAATAATCGAATTTATTACAACAATTTCTAAAATTGCCCACCCGACTAATATCCATCCGATATACATTATTCATACAACAAACCACGTATTCACACACATAAGCATGCTATCAACCATCAAATCAAATTAATTAATCTGATAATTAAGTGATCATCCAATGTTCAAACAACGATTTGATTTTGTTCGAGTCAAACTCGTTTTTGCGAATAAGTACTCAAAGTACGAATTCATGAATTAAATTAAACTACATCATTAAATCTAATTTAATATGTATGTAATACTTATTCACTATTCAATTCTAAATTAAATATTACACTTTTATTTAATAAACCTTTTACGATTTAAATTCCAAATCTAATCGTAACGCGTCTCAAAGACCGATTAACGTCCAACGTCAATTCAATTAAAGTCCAATGGGCTTTTGATTGATTTCTTAAGGCGTGGACTTTTGGTCAACTCGGGTCAAACCGATAACCAAAGTCCAATCCGGGATTTACCCCATAAGCCCATAAATCAATCTTGGCCCATTAGGCCCAATTGAACTTTAAAGGTTCATTAAGTCGCATTTGGGCTTTATGGTCAAGGTTTTGGGCCCAATTGGATCCAATCCATTTGGCCTAAACCAAACTCGATAATCAAGCCCAATAGGCCCAAATACAACATTAAATCCAATTTCCAAAATTAGGCCCAAATAATTAAATTCAAAAAATCCATTTTCCCAATTTAATTACCAAAGTGTATTACATGATCAATCAACTAAATCAACATTTCTAAAACACCATATTAGTCCAATTAATCATGCTTGATTCATTATCATATGTCCAACACACAAATTGAAAATCAAACCCATCTACATGCTTAAAGGTCTCGGCCAAGGGAGGGATTTCATGTCCAATTCGTTTCAATCCAATTAATCCGTAATCGACATTAAATACATATCCCGAATGATTTCCAATACATTCCAATTATCAAATCAAATTTACCAAGACATTAGGGCATTAGTCACATTCGGCCAACTCAAAGATTTGGGGTTTTTGTCCAATTCGAAATCCAATCCATTCGATTCAAATTAAACATCAACCTAATCGATTCAATCAACTCATCAATGAATTAAAATCAAAAATCCAAGATCCCAAAATCATCAAACCATTCGGCCAAGGACAAATTTGGGGGAAATAATTCCAAATCATTTTTCATCAATTAGTCAACCAAATGAAATTAAACATGTTATAAACATACTCAAACAACAATTTATTCAAATCATGCTCAAATCACATTTACCCAATTGTAAATCCCTAAAATTCATGCTTGCAACATTAGCTCTTGATGCCATTGGGGTTTATTCTAGGTCCCAAGATCAAATAAGACATGAAAACATGCGTGAATACACCAATGAAGATAGCGGAATACTTACATTGATCGGTTATGTCGATTTGAAGACGAATCATGCCCAAAAACGCACTGCCTTGGTAAGCTTACTGCAACCAGTCCATGCTCACTGTCTTGGCAGTTTCGGGTCTCAAAACGAAGCTCCAAACTCCATCGGATGGAGTCCCGCCTCATGGTCGAACCTCCCTACCACTTTCGCAAGACTTGAAAGTGTGCTAGCACTTGATTTCTCACCATGAGAAACCACTCTTGGCTTCCCTTTGTTCACGCCATTTCTGGTTCCAAACCAGTGAACAATTCCTTCATTTGGGCGTGAGAGAAGAGAGAGTTTGAGAGAGAAGAAGTTTTGTGTATTAAGTTGAAATCATTTACCAAAAAATCAATTTATATTTATGCCATAATTTATTAATTAATAATAAAATTATGACACATAACATGCAATGGCTTAGAGTGTCAAACACTCAAACTCCATGCAATGACATTGAGTGCAATGTACACAATCTACATGCAAAGCATTAGAATGACATGTGTCATGTGGCCCCACACGTTTCCAAATGAAAGTGGGCCCACGTGCACTCACGCGTTCGGGTTCGATATTTCCGAAATACCGAGCTTACGTCGCGACGTTAATTAATCACGAATTTAAATAAATAATTGCGCCTGGCGAAATTATTATTTACGTCGCTAACGAATTAATTCTAAATTAACTCGTTTGCCCGAATTAAAATCTGATTTTAATTCCGCGTCGAAATCTAATTTCGTTTAATATATCGAATATATTAATACATCGATTAATTCCGAATTAATCGTTCTCTCTCTTTAGACGACATTTTATCCCGGATAAAATATCTCCGTTATTAATCCTAGATTAATTTTCTCTCTCTTCTGTATAATCCCAGATTATTCAAGAGTGCGAGTTGTGCGTCATCGGTGGATTATCGGGAAGCGACCATGAGATCTCCCGATAATCTGGCAGTAAATACGGTCGTCGGAGTATCCGAATCACGTACGTACCAAGTACTACGTTCTACCGACTTACGAGACAAGGTCGACTCCTAGCAAAGCACCAAGTCTACCCAATTCTCCGGACATATCCATTAAGAATATTAAGATCTGTATCAAGCATAGTATATAATGTATTGTGCATATCGGTCAAGTATCAGATAGTCACGTGCTAGGCTGGTGCTGGATAAATGTCTGCCCCGTCCGAAACACATGTCGGATGTCAGGTAACGAGTCTCTATAATCGGATATTCATGACCTGTCATAATGATCACGATTGGATGCGCATCACTTAAGAGCACTAATACCGTATCCTGCGTGACATCATCTCCAATATGACTGAAGTGATACTTCCGTCTCGACATCACACCCAATACACTACGACCTCTGATAAACCCAGAAGTGGTGTACGCAAAACCGGTTAAAGCCCTGTACCACCAAGACCAAGGTCTATCGATTATCGCAAGTATTAGCGATGCAAGTCTCAGGTTAAGACTATACACACATACCTTGATTCGGCCTCCCATAGACACATAGTCATAATACCAATGGGATTCCGAGGGGTCTATCCAGAGCAAGCTATTTCCCGTACCATCGGTGAAACACGACCTCCCAGGAACTAATCATAGGGACCTCTCTTCATTTATATATCTATGGTGATCTAATCACAAATGACGAGAGTGCAATTCCTTGTTACATAGTTTAATTTGCCACAGCAACACGATGTTCTGTGCAAATAGTGACGCTAGGGTCATATATTATCCAACATTGGGTGTCAAGATGGAAGTGTCACTCCCGTCATATAGATACGGTACTAGTACCCTTAAGTACTGCAGTCCATCGGGATAAAATAACAAGGTCATGTTATCCGATTATAGAGACTAGTTACCAGACATCCGACATATATTTCGTACTGGGCAGACACAATATCAGCCCCAGGCCTTGCATGTGATCATCCGATACTGGACCGAAATACGCAATACTACGGATACTACGCCTGATATAGATCCTGTAATCCTGTAAGGATATTTCTGGAAATTGGGTAGGCATGGCGCTTTGCTAGAGGCCAACATGGTCTTGTAAATCGGTATAAACGTAGTACGAGGTACTTACATGTTCGATAGACCGACGACCAAATTTACTGCCAAGATATCCGGGGATCTCACCATTTTCATCTCTCTCTCACCATATTCTCCTCTCTCTCCTGGGCAGTTCACTGCCTTTTCTTCTTCTGTTTTCTACAAAAAACCGGCAAAGGGAAGCCAGAAGTGGGATTTTTGTGGCAAAATCTCAAGTGCTAGCACACCTACGAGACTGCGAAGGTGAAAGGGAGTCCACCAATGAGCCGGGAATCATTTGACGAAGCTTGGGAGTTCAAAATTTTGAGGCAAAAAAACTGAAACCAGTGGCTGTGATTGCTCCTGCCGAATGTAGTCCAAGGTAGAAAATAGAGTTTCGTTGCTTTGCCTCGTCGCTCAACCGATTGATGTGAGTATTCCGAAACTTCTTCGATTTGTATTCGCACTTATTTCATGCTTATATTGATATTGGGACCTTAATAGAAACCACAAGTTGACAAAAGTCCACGCCTTAAGAAATTAATAAAAGCCCATTGGACTTAATTAAATAACGTGGACGTTAATCGGGCTTTGAGACCCGTAACGATTAAATTTGGAATTTAAATCGAAAAGGTATATAATAAAGTGTAGTATTTAATTTGGAGTTAAATAACGATTAGTATTAATACAAATTGAATTGGATTTAATTATGTAGTTAATTTAATTCGAGACTTCATAACTTTGAGTACTTATTCACAAACGAGTTTTGACTCGCGCAAAATCAAATCATTGTTTGAACATTGGATGGTCACTACTTATCAGAATAATTAATTTGATTAGATTGATTGATAACATGCGTGTGTGAATACATGGTTGCGATGCATCAATAATGTATATCGATGGAATTAGATGGGTGGGGCAATTTTAGAAATTGTTGTAATAAATTTGGAATTTATAATTGGACCTGCAAGTCCAGCCTTATTACCTCCTTACTCTTTGTATTCTCTTCTCACATATTCCCCTCAATGTAAATGAGGTTTCTTTAGAAGTGTAGTGTAACGGGTAGAAGTAAATACCTGTGCTAGCGGGAGAGAGGAAAAATAGAGATTTGATCTAGGATCAATGTGTAAAGTATCCATCCGCATATCATTATTATTTTATTATACGCGCTTTATTATTTATTTAGAATGCATGTTTAAGGGTGTATGATGATGAGACCTTAACAAAGATAAATAAATTGGTTGCCAATTTGCACTCGAAAAACCCTCGCAAAATATTAAGCGTTTTTCCTTCATTGAGTGATTCTTACTCAAGATCTAAGACTGGCATTGGTTTGTTGGCCAAAGTCAAGGCATTTGTCCGTCAAGGATGTGTTGAATCATGAGAGCTTTATTCCATATTGGTGTCTTGTCCAAGTTCTGGTTTGTTGGCCAAAGTCAAGACCACTTCTTGTCCATCGACATTGATTACGAAGCTTTCCATGGTCAATGGGTCACTCTTAACTGGGATCACTAAGTTTGTTGTGCCAAAGCCAAGGCTTAGTTGATTCAGAGGAAAAAGGTTAGGCAATATATTGGATATATGGGCATATATATGATATATGTTTTGGAAT
>SKCR01010835.1:0-22038 GCA_019454045.1 Zanthoxylum bungeanum
TATATGATTCCAATGGTTTCTCAATGAACCATAAGTCTTGGAGACTAGTATAGACGTGTAGGTGTTTATAGCGGATAAACACTGAACGACTCACCGAATATTCTTAATGGATGGTACACCAACGTCAATAAGAATCTTATCGGATTGAGTAGCACTTGTGATTATTCGACTTGAGATACCACTGTGGGCACATGAGACATCTTCCACACTTAGATGACAGTCACGTCACCGATCTATTTAGATCAGACCTTCGCATGTTCGTTGGGTGTGGATAGATCCTCAGGGTGTCCTGTGTGTATCGAGATAGGATCCGTCAGTTCTGTGTAACAGAGCATAGGTTGTCCATATGATTAGCAATCAGATAAAAACCATGGGCCCGTAGTACAATTTAGAAGTTAGTTCTAAATGTTCTTTTTGAGATTGCTAATAGAATAGTCGACTGGATAATCCCTATAGAGATTTGACATTTACATCTATATCTCTGGGATTTATCCGGATACCTGTGACGGAAGAATTATACATTTGACATGACCTCGACCTGTATGATTCAGCGAGTTTATCTGTGATTGTCATAATTTACGGGTGGATAAATTATGGACACGAAATTGGATTTCGTGACGGATATGCCTGAATCTAGAGAGTCTCACTAATGAAACATACTTGTACAGCACTAGGGCAACATTTATAAATGATACTGATTATTTATAAAGTAGTTTAAAGGTTAAACAAAATACATGTGTAGGGACCCGATAATCATTTCCTTAATTTTTGTGTATTTGCATTTAATGCTTGATTAATTCAAATACACATTAATTAATTGTCAAATTGAGATATTTGACTAATATCATAATTATATATATGTATTTAATATTTAATGTAACTATTATACATATATTTAATATATTATATTTAATTAATTAATTTTTAATTGTTAAATGATTAAATTAATTAAAGTATATATATTTGAAGTTGTGATATTTTATTAATGGCTTGAATTGTAATTGTTGACTAACTTTAATTCATTAAATGGTTTGATGATTAAAGTAACAAGTTGTAAAGTTAAAATTAATTGAAACAAAAAGCAAATATCTTGATATTTTGTATACTACAATTTCGGCCAAGGGCCAAATGAAGGAAGTATATATTGTTTCTTTTATTTTAGGTTTCAAACAACCAAAAACACTTTGTCAAAAACTCCATTGAATAAACAAAAGAAGCTAGAGAGAAAGATAAAAAAAAAACAAGCAAAACTTGGAATTTTAGTAAGTTTTATCAACTTACTATTAGAGAGGAAAATGTTCCTTGTGTTCTAGGCTTCATGCTATGATGTTCTCATGTTATTCTTTTCTTTGTTCTTTGTGTTTTTGTTGAATGTAAGTTTGATGATAGGGTTAAACATGTATAAAGTTCATAGAATGCTTATAAGATGTTAACTATCATTCTTTTGAAGGTTTTAAAACTTTGTTGCTAATCTAGAGTTATCGACCCACTCTTAAATGACCTAGATTTGTTCTATAGTTGTTTCATTGTGGTGAGGCTTGATTGTAATGGAAGAAACATGATTGAAGTATTGGATTTAACCAATTTGATGAAATTGAAAAAATTAGGGTTTAAGACCACTTCCAAATTTGAGGCTTTTCATTTATGTTGTGTATTTGGATGTGTATATGATACATATTAAATCTTATGTTGATTGGATTTCATTTGCATGTGTTTTGAACAATGGAAGTGAAAAATGCACATTTCCCCCCTTTGTGAGGCTCACGGCCTTGGCTAAGATTTTGGGTTTGATTTGTTCCAATTTGAATTTGAATGTGTTTGACATATTAAATTCATATTATAAATGATTTGGAATCATTCAAAATTGTTTTGAACAATTTCGGATTAAAATAAACAAAATGTTATGTTTAAAGGCAATTCGGTAAATTCACATAAATTTGATTTATTGTGTTTTATTTCATAATTTAATTATTGGATAATTAAATAAATAAATTTATTTAATTAATCCGAGAAAAATTTTTGAAATCGGAAAATTTTGATTTTCCACTATTCCGCTGCGTTACCGGATTCCCGCTAAATAATACCCATTCAAAATGGTATCAGAGCATGTCTGATTCTATGCCCCCTAATATGATTAGCCCTTTAATTCAATGTTTAATCATGTTTTCTTAACTCTATACATGCATGTTTTAATCTAATTTGATTAGATTTAGGGTGTATGACATATAACGGAAAATCTCTAATTAATAAGGTTTAAATGTAATTATGTATTTGATGCATGTTATATGGTCCGTCTTGTCAATACAGTTTATGAATATTTCTTCGTGACTACATCCGAGACCGTGCCTCTGCTGTGAGGATGTAGCCGATAGAGATTTATTTATACCAGATGTATATAAGATACTAGATAAATTCAAGTGAAAGCGGAATCCTGAACGTGCCCTAGCTGTCAGGGTTACGCAAGTAACTCGAGTTTATCATTGACGAGTTTAACCTTGGTACTGTTAGACAGTAATGACCCATAGCGTCACTATTTTGTAAATGATATTGTATTATTGTACAAAATTAACTATGTAGTAATGAAATTGCCTTTACCGTTTTGTAATTTATTTACTTCGACATATAAATGGTAAAAGTCCCTATGATTAGTTCCGGATTGTGATGATATGAGACGGTAACAATCCATAAAGGTTTAATCATTAAATATCCCTAGTCGTAGTAGTATTATCGAGATTGGACATCGATAATGCGGAATAGACTAGTACTGCACTTGTGCATGTTGTGAGGGCACAACGACATAGTTTCTCATATATTTAAGTATTGGATACTTATGCAAGTGCGGTAGGAGGTTGTGTTTTACCGATGTACGGAAAACAGCTTCGCTCTGGATAGACCCCGCGGAGTCCCATTGGTAGTATGTCTGCGTGTCTATGGGAGTCCGCTTCAGGGTAGGTGCATATGATCTTACCTGAGACTTGCATCGCTAGTACTTACGACAATCGGTAAACTTTAGTTTTTTGGTGGTCCAGGGCTTTAACGGGTTTCTGTGTACACCTCTTCTGGGTTTATCGAGAATCGTAGTGTATTGGGTGTGATGTCAAGATGGAAGTATCACTTCAGACATATGGAGATGATGATCGCGAGGGATACAGAACTAGTACTCTATAATGGTTGCAACCATCGGGATAATATGACTAGGTCAGGATTATCCGATTCAAAGAGACTGGTTGTTTGATGTCCGATATGTGTATCGTACGGGGCAGACACATCTCCAGCCCCAGGCCTTACATGTGATCATCCGATACTAATTCGATATACACTATACTCGTATACGGTATACTACGCCTGTTATAGATCTTATATTCCAATAAGAATATTTCTAGAGAATTGGGTATACATGGCGTTTTGCTAGAGGCTAACCTTGTCTTGTAAATCGGTAAAAACGTAGTACTTGGTACGTACGTGTTCGGATAGTTCGACAACCGGATTTACTGCCAACATATCTAGAGATCTCTTGGGTCGCTTCCCGAAGATTCACCAATGACGTATGATTCAAACTCGATTAATCTTGGATTAATTACGGAGAGACTTTATCTTGGATAAAGTACTATATAAAGAGAGAGAACGATTAATTTGGAATTAATCGTAAAATTATTATATTCGATATAATAATCGAAATTTGATTTCGACGCGAAATAAAATTAGATTTTAATTCGGGCAAACGATTAATTTAGAATTAATTCGTTAGCGACGTAAATAATAATTTCGCTAGGCGCAATTATTTATTTAAATTCGATTTAATTAACGTCGCGACGTAAGTTCGGTATTTCGGAAATATCGAACCCGAACGCGTGAGTGCACGTGGGCCCACTTTCATTTGGAAACGTGTGGGGCCCACATGACACATGTCATTATATGCATTATTTAATTGTTGATGCATTGCATGGAGATAGTGTACAATGCACTCAAGGGTTTTGCATGGAAATTGAGTGTTTGACACTCTAAGCCATTGCATGATTTGTGTCATAAGTTTATTATTATATTAATAAATATTATGGCATAAATATAAATTGATTTTTGAAAGCAAAAATCATCACTCTTTCTCTTCTCCTCTTGACCGAAACTGTCACAGTTTCACAGCTCTCTATTTTCAGGTTTTTGTTGCAAAAGCTTGAAGATTTTGTGATTGTTTGGAACATTAAATCACATTCAAGGCTAGCACCTTCAAGGGATCATACAAAGGTGTTATGAGAAACTCATCTTAGAGCTTGGAAGGATCAAAAATTGCTTGGAGCTTCTCTTTTCTGTTGGCCGAAACCATCACTGCACTGCACAAAGGAGAAATTTTTGTTTCATCAACGCATCCGCATTCCGATCTTTGTGAGTATGATTCCGCCATACTTCGATATTGTTCATTCATTTATATGTTTTTGCTTGTTCTTTTGATCTTGGGACATGGATTAGATTTTCCAACAATGGTATCATAGAGCTTAAAGAGCATGCAAATATATTAGGGTAATATTTGGGAAAATTGATTGAAGCATGATTCGATGATTTGATTGATTAAGTATGCTTAAATGTATGTTACATTATGTTATACATTATCAATTTCATGAAAAATAAATTGGATTAATTTTTCCCCTCTTGGAGAGGCTTGGCCGAATACTACCTAGACCATGGAGATGATGATTTGTTGTTTATAAGATAATTGGATGACTTTAAACGAACATAAAATGACGATTTGTGATTCGATGGATTGAAAACGAAATCGGTAATTTTTCATCACCTTGGCCGAATGCATGGAGAAGATTAGGGACTTGATTTGTTGATTAAATAATGTTGGACATGTATTTAAGATAATAATATGATTAATGGATTAATTTGATATTTTGGGAATATTGATTTAAAGGATTAATCATGATAATACACTTTAATTAATTAAGTTATAAAATTTGGAATTTTAAAATTTGGTTAATTGGGCTTAATTTTGAATTGGGCCTAAAACTATTATATTTGGACATAAATGGGCTTGGTTGGGCCAAGTAGATTTGGACCATTTGGATTGGATCCAAAATGGGCCTAAATCACACCATTTAAGTCCAAATGTAATAAATGGGCTTTTATGTTTAATTGGGCCTTATGGGCTTGATATTGATTTTATGGCTAATGATGAGGGTGATTCCTTATTGGGCTTGGAAATTGGGTTTGACCCACATTGACCAAGGCCAAGCCTAATGAAATCAATAGAAAGCCCATCGGACTTTAATTAAACGAACATTAGATGTTAGTTGGGCTTTGAGACCCAATAGTACTAGATTTGGAATCTAAGTTATAAAAGCACAATAAAAGTGTAAATATTTAATTTAGAATTAAATAAAGGATTAGTATTGAATACGACTTAAATTGGATTTAACGAGAGTAGTTCGATATAATTCGTGAATTCATACTATAAGTATTTATTCTCAAAACGAGTTGGACTCGCGCAAATGCAAACATTGTTTGAACATTGTATTGTCACCTAATTAAAGACTAATTAAATGGATTTGATTGGTTGTATAACATGCCTTGAATGAATGAATGTGGATGTGTTGTATGAATAGTGTATATCGGATGGATATTAGAAGGGAAGGGTAATTTTAGAAATTATTGTAAATTTGGAATTTATAAATTGGACCTGCGTGTCCAGCCTTATCTCTTTATCTCTTTGTATTCTCTTCTCACCTAATTCCCCTCAATGTAAATGAAGTTTCTCTTATTGTATATTTATGTAATTGGGTAGAAGTAGAATAGTGCTAGCGGGGAGAGGAGGAGGGAAAGGGAGTGATTTGTTCTAGGAACAAGTTGTTTTATATATCCATCCGCATATCACTATTACTTTACTTTACGCGCTTTATGATGTTTTAGAAGCATGCTTAAGGGTGTATGATGATGAGACCTAACAAAGATAAATTAATTGGTTGCCAATTACGCGAAAAATCCCTCAAACAATATTAAGCGATTTTCCTTCCGTTGAATGATTCTTTCTCAAGATCCGAAATTGGCATTGGTTTGTTGGCCAAAGTCAAGACCTTTGTCATTGAGGATGTGTTTGAATCATGAGAGTTTTGTTCCACATCGGTGTCCTGTCCAAGTTGTGATTTGTTGGCCAAAGTCAAGATCACTTCTTGTCCATCGACATTGATTACGAAACTTTCCTCGTCAATGGGTCCCGCTTAACTGGAATCATTAGGTTTGTTGTGCCAAAGCCAAGGCTTAGTTGATTCAGAGGAAATGGTTAGGAAAATGTATTGGATACATTGACATATGTATTAGATATATATGTTTCGGACTTGGATGTCCACCTACCGGATCTAGGAATTGGATGGGATCAATTGATCTTCGAGATCTACCTAGTTAAATATCATACAACTTGTTGGCCAAAGTCAGGTTGTGTGTTATTTAACGGGATCCTAGCCCACTAGGAAATTGGATTTCCCGAGTACTCAACAGAGGGTTAGAGACTTGTAGAAAATAGTGGGAGGCTAGTATTGATTTGCAATTTCATTCAGATACTTAGCTTTACGCGCTTACAAAATTTATTTCGTCAATATTTTAACAATTAGTTGGACTAATAAAATGTTATTTTTCTTGTAACAGTTTGACTGTACCCATATATCGTTAACTAGATAGTTGGACTATCGTAGTTAAGATGGCAAGCAAGGTAAATGTCCGAGACATCATCATGGGTGACAATGTCTTTAAGGGACAAACTTTGCTGATTGGGAAATGAACCTAAGGATAGTCCTTGGGGCGGAGCGGATACTGTATACGATACAAAGACCTCTCGGGCCTAAGCCCACTGAGCCACTTGAGCTGGAGTTATGGAAAACTCACAGTGATGATAGTGACACGGCTCAGTCGATCATGTTTGCTTCAATGACTCAACACTTTCGCCGCCAGAATAGGGACTTGGATCCTTATAATATGATGGCAAGACAAGATTGCAAGATCTTCACCGCACTAATAAGCGGATGGCAAGGTACGAGTTGGTGAAGAAAATCTTTCGCTCCCGTATGACTGATGGTAGTTCTGTTGAGGTCCATGGGACTCAAATGATAGCCGATCTTGATGAATTGGTTATATGGGTATAGTCTTGGAGGCTGAGCTGGCTATAGATGTAATTCTACAGTCACTACCCGATACTTGGAAACAGATTGTCATCAACTACAAATTGATGAATTCGGATGATACTCTTGGAGAGTTATTGTCGATTCTCAAGGAGTCAGAGAAAGAGCTTCTGAAAGGCAACAAGCGCGAGGCGCACTTTGCATCAACATCTCAAACGCCGAAAGCTGGGCTCAAGGCAACTGGGGGTGTTAAGAAGAAAAAGCATAGAAACAAAGGCAAGGCCAAGTCAACAAAGGCTTCTGGGAAGCCAAGGGACAAGTCTCAAGATGTTTGCCTGAAATGCGGCAAGAAAGGTCACTGGAAGCGTGACTGCCGCATGAACAAGGGACATAAGGAGGACATACAGGCGGGCAAGGCACCGGCCTCATGTATGTTTGTTATTGAGATAAATATGACTACTTCTAGTCTTAATAAAAATTGGATTTTTGATTCTGGCTGTGGTTCTCATATTTGTACTGATGTGCAGGATCTGCATGATTGCAGGAGAGACTGGCTTTTGGGGGGAGGTAGATCTACGAGTTGGAAATGGAACTTCTGTTGCTGTTTTGGCCGTAGGCACTTTTGTTTTGGAACTGCCCTCGGGGCATGTACTTGAACTAAATGACTGTTATTTTGTTCCTAGTTTAACTAGAATATTATTTCTGTATCTTTGTTAACCCAGTATGGGTACACTTTTGTATTTAAAAACACCAGGTGTTATTTATATAAAATGATGCAGAAATTTGCAGTGCCGATGCAAATAATGGTCTTTATATTTTGAATATAAACAAATCTCCAAAACGTAAAATAACAAACAAAAGGCTCAAAATGAGTAATCCAAAGGAAGAAACTTATATGTGGCATTGTCGTCTGGGACACATCAACAAGACTCGCATATCCACACTTTCGAAGAGTGGGTACTTGGACGGATTTGATCCAAATTCATATGACGTCTGCGAATCTTGTTTATTAGGCAAAATGCCTAAATCACCTTTTAGTGGTAAAGGTGAACGAGCCACTGAACTGTTAGCCCTCGTTCATAGTGACGTTTGTGGGCCCATGTCTAGCCAGGCTAGAGGTGGATACCGATACTTCGTAACCTTTACGGATGATGCATCGCGTTATGGTTATGTGTATCTAATGATGCACAAGTCGGAAAACTTTGAGAAATTCAAAGAGTTTCGACACGAAGTTGAAAAACAAACAGGCAAGAGTATTAAAACATTACGGTCGGACCGTGGTGGCGAATACTTAAGTAATGAGTTTCAAGATTACCTGAAAGAATATGGTATTCTTTCACAATGGACTCCTCCTGGAACACCACAATTAAATGGTGTGTCTGAACGGAGAAACCGTACCTTGCTTGACATGGTAAGGTCGATGATGAGTCGCACTGAGCTACCTATATCCTTCTGGGGACATGCATTAGAAAGTGCAATTCTTATTTTGAATAGGGTTCCGTCAAAGTCTGTTGAACAGACTCCGTATGAGATATGGACAGGAAAGAAACCAGTTTCTCATTCCTGAAGATTTGGGGTTGCTGGGCATACGTCAAACGTTTGGAAGGTACCAAACTTGAACCCAAATCAGATAAATGCCTATTTGTTGGATATCCTAGGGAAACCAAAGGATATTACTTCTATTACCCACAAGAGAACAAAGTATTTGTTGCTCTACATGCGGTTTTCCTTGAGAAGGAATCCTAAATGCAGTGTTAAGTGGGAGGAAAAAGTAGAACTCGATGAAAGTCGTAGTGATACTGTTCCTGGCAATGAATCGAGAACGGAACATGAACAGTCCATCCAGGATGAGACTGAACCACAATCTTCAATTACACAAGGACTACGTAGGTCGGAGAGAGTCAGGGTAATACCTGAGAGGTATGGATTCCTGATCTCACCTCATGTAGATATTAATCTTATTGAGGATACTGAACCGGCTACGTATGAGGAAGCGATACAAGGTATCGAATCCACTTTATGGCAAGAGGCCATGAAGGCCGAAATGGATTCCATGTATACAACAAGTTTGGACACTGGTTGATGCACCAGAAGGCGTAAAGCCTATTGGATGCAAATGGGTCTTCAAGAAGAAGACAGACATGGATGGCAACGTACAAACGTACAAAGCTAGGCTCGTAGCGAAGGGGTATCGTCAACAACTTGGAGTTGATTATGACGAAACTTTCTCACCCGTTGCCATGATTAAATCCATTCGGATAATGCTTGCGATAGCTGCATATTACGATTACGAAACATGGCAGATGGACGTTAAAACCGCTTTCCTTAACGGAAACCTGTTGGAGGATGTTTATATGCAACAACCTGACGGTTTTATCGCACCAAGACTTGCAAACAAGGTTTGTAAGTTAAATCGGTCCATTTATGGACTGAAGCAAGCATCGAGGTCATGGAACCAACGTTTTGATGAGGTCATAAAAGAATATGATTTCACTCAAAACGTAGATGATCCTGTGTATATAAGAAGGTTAGTGGGAGTGCACTGACTTTTATTGTCCTTTATGTCGACGATGTATTGCTTATAGGCAATGACATTCCCATGTTAACGTCGGTGAAAGCTTGGCTTTCATTGAAATTCTCCATGAAAGATCTGGGAGAAGCAGCTTTTATTCTAGGAATAAAGATCTACCGGGATAGATCTAGAAGGCTACTTGGACTCTCCTAGAGTACATATATTGATAAAGTGTTGAAGAGATTCAACATGGATCAGTCCAAAAGGGGACTGTTGCCAACATCACATGGCGTCTATCTATCTAGGGACATGTGTCCTAAAACACAAGATGAGAGAGACAACATGAGTCGGACTCCGTTCGCCTCGGCAGTCGGATCGATCATGTATGCCATGATATGTACACGACCTGATGTGTCCTATGCTTTGAGCATGTGCAGTCGATATCAGGCCGATCCAGGACAGGATCACTGGATGGCGGTTAAGAGTATCCTTAGGTATCTTAAAAGAACTAAGGATGTTTTCTTAATCTATGGAGATGGAGAACTTGAGGTATCTGGGTATACCGATGCAAGTTTCCAAACCGACAGAGACGACTTCAATTCGCAAACCGGGTACATATTTTGCTTGAATAACGGAGCAGTGAGCTGGAAATCTTCCAAGCAAGATACTGTTGCCGATTCAACAACTGAAGCGGAGTACATTGCAGCAGCTGAAGCAGCAAAAGAGGCAGTTTGGATCCGTAAATTTCTAATTGGATTAGGAGTAGTTCCGTTAGCAGCTGAGCCCGTTCCATTGTATTGTGACAATAGCGGGGCTATAGCACAGGCTAAGGAACCAAGGTCTCATCAACGATCCAAACATGTTCTTCGACGATTCCATCTGATTCGAGAGATCATACATCGTGGCGATGTGAAGATCGAAAAGATCGCATTAGAGGATAATATTGCAGATCCACTGACGAAGGCTATTCCTCGGGAAAAGTTTGAGCGACATGTACATAGTTCAGGTATTAGATGCTTGAGTGACTGTGATGAGTGATAAATGTATCACTATTTTCCACTCATTTAACTTAATATTTTGTATAGTTTCTTGAGTTTTGTGAATATTTTGATGTGTTTTGTGTTATTTTGTAGATAAATAAAGTTTCATGACATTCTGGAGGTGATTTGGAGCAAAACTGTGTGAATTTGGTGAATTTGGCAAAAAGGGTATTTTGGTAATTTTGGACGTCCCGACACAAATTTTGGTAATTTTGGACATCCCGACACCGAAATAAAATTTCAAGACATTCTGGAGGTGATTTGGAGCAAAACTGTGAAATTTGGCAAAAGGGGTATTTTGGTAATTTTGGACGTCCCGACGCAAAGGGTATTTTGGTAATTTTGGGCGTCTGCCACGTGTCAAAGATTCAACGAGCCGTCATTTTTAGCACACCATGCCACGTGTCGAAAATTCAGCGATCCAAAAAAAAATAATAATAAAAAAATAAAAATCTGAAAAATAATAAAAAATTCAAAAATCAAAAAATAATAATAAAAAATAGATTTTTTTGCCTATAAATAGATTTCGAATTTTTAGTTTCAAATGTACCTCTCCTCTGAAATCCTTATAAATAAAATAGAGTTCTTCTTATTTTCTTCTTTTATTCAGTTTTATTTACGCTTTGTAGTAGTAATTCTATCCATCCATGAGGGGGTAACCTCTTCATGCTGAGGTAATAAGGTAATTTTTTACTTTTGCTATTTAGATTAATCTCCCTTAAAATATGATATATAAACTATTTAAAATCAGATTAATAAAGGATACCGCCATTCCGGACGGTTGTTATTTAATTTAATCTGGTTAACCTGACTTAATGAGGATACCGCCACACTGGACGGTTGGTTTAAGTTTATATTTCTGTTCCGCCTTATGGCTGGTATATTTAATTTGACTTAATCAGGATACCGCCATTCTGGACGGTTGGTTTAAAATATCACAAGTTAATATATTATTATTTTATGGGAGATATCTAAATAGTATATAGTAGAAGTTATTCCTTTTACCTTAGCATTTCATTTATTTATTTTAATTACTTTCTGCAATTTCATTTTCTGTCTTTTAAGTTTTATCAGTTTTAATTATGTATAGTAACTAAATTAAATATCTAGGGTTGTGATAAAATCTAATATAACCGGTTTTAAAGGGTTAGATTATAGTTTGAGTAATTTAAAAGAGTTATTTATTGAGTCATAATCTTAATGCTTTTTATTAATTGGCCATTAATAAATTGATTTAGATAAACTTAAAATGAACTAGACATAGGATTTTAAGTTTAAGACCTTAGTCTCAACAACCCACGATCTTCTTAAGGATAGATAAACCTTTAATAGATTTCCTTACAGGATAGGAATATACCTGTTGGGCGGGGGGTAGTCATAATTGGAACTCAATCTTAATGAATCTAGGTAATTTAATTGACATAGACATATGGTTCAATTGGATTATACTAGGTATTTGTTAATGATCATTCGGAAGAGGCTTTTACATAATTTAGTTTCCAGATTAATAATTCAATAATTTACCCAACTATGATTTAACTACTTCATCTTTTAATTGATATTAGAAAGATTCACAACCCTAGATCTTTAAGTCTTTTTATTTTCCTTAGTATTTTCTTTATCTTTTGTCTTTTTATTTTTTTAGTAAATCTACAAATCAAATCATTTCAAGCAATCAATTCCCTTCTCCCTATAATTAGATATTTGTAAATAAATAGTATCAACAATTAATAACAACAGTAGGAATTAAGTCCTCGTGGGATCGATTATTTTATACTACTTGAACGATACGTGCGCTTGCGTTATACGTGTGTGTTTACGCCGGTCAAGTTTTTGGCGCCGTTGCCGGGGACTTATTTTTCTTGAGTTATTAATTTTGAAGCTATCTAATTTACTTGTATCTAATTTTCTTTATTTTTATCTGCAATTTTTATTTATTTCTTTTGTTTTCAGGTGATTAAAAAATGGAACATTACTGGGAGATTGAAAGATACGAGCGTTACAAGAAGATACACCCCAAATCTGGGAGCAACAGTCCAGTTTTCTGAGGCCTGTGTTTCAGCCCAACGAATATCACTGGATGCCAGAATCAAGCAATACTACATTTGCTCACAGAATGAAATGGGAAGATGTGTAATTTGTGATGGTAACCACCCGAGCGATCAATGTATTTACATTTCAGAGTGGCAATTTTTGGAATCAACCAAGGTACGAAGAATCATCACATTTTCTATCTTATCCACCATCTTCCTTCGATTCTTATCAAGAACCAGAACCATCTGAGGAAGATCAATTAATTCACATGTTCAAAGAACAAGCAGTTCGATTTGATGCACAAATTCAGAGTAACGCAGGATCCATACAGAGAATGGCAGATCAGATCAGACAATTAATAGAAAACCAGAGCTATATACCTCAAGAATCATTTTCAGATGAAGCCTCAGAGTACCAAACATTTCACGATGACACTTTAGCGAAAGAGGAGGCTGAGGAGAATCAAGAACCATAGGTATCAGTTCAGGAACCCGAACCAGCAAAGTCTCGATTTGATTTCTATTTTCAGATTCTGACGAGGATGAAACTGAGCTGTTTGTGCCAACTGCATCAAAATTGAGGATGGAATTCTGTATCCTCAAAATGAAGATCTTGGAGATTCCATTGCACAAATGTTTGATGAAGATCTACATGAGCCAATCATTTCAACTAGATCAGAGGATGAAGACCTAAATCTGACATTCTTTTCATCCTCAGGTTAACAATTTTGAAACATGTATTTCACAGATGACAGATGAAGAGTTGAATGCAGAAATTTTCAAATACATCTGTGAAGAAAAGATGGAGCAAGAAACAGAGCAAATGGAGGAGCAAATGTCTGACTTTATTAAAGATCCAGAGCATTCAGGAAAAACATCGCTGTTTTGGGGAGTACAAACCAAAGATATCACCCAGAAGCTTGACAGAATGGAACTTCCATTCCAAGTCAAGCACCATACAAGACCTCCTGATTTTCTTTCTTTCTTTTCAGGAACCACTGGAGCAACAAAGATTAAAAAGGTGGCACAAGCACTGAATGAGACAAATTATTTTTGCCACTTTACCGTTGGAAGAGACCCTTCAAAAGCAACGCTCACGGGATTGTTCGATAGGACATCCAAAACGACGCTGAAACCTCCTTAACAGATGGATTTCAGTCACGTCTGGCTGAAGACGAAAAATTTAGCGCTGGCAGGGAGGCAACCCATGCAATTTGTTGTAATTTCTGTTTTCATATTTTGTGTATTTTGTGTGAACTTTTTAATTTTGTGTGTTATTTTTGTAGGGAAAGGCACAAACGGAGAATTTTAAGACAGAAGGAATTGTGTTTGGCAATTAAAGAGGAGAAACAATTCATTAACGATGGCTGAATAAGGAATAAAATCTTAAGACGCACCCTAATGAATTTATATACCAAACAAGTGGCGTATTGCATACACAATTCTGTTGCCTTAATTATTGCTTTGATTTGCTTTTCTATTGAAATTATCTTTATTTTCGTAGACAGGATCCAGACTTTTTGACCTTTCACGATCTCTTTTGTTGTTTAGCTAACAATCGTCCTCTGGAAGAAACTTGTGCTATTATTGTATTCACCCTTTTTCCGGTACTATAAATTCAGCCCGTCATTGCACTTTTGAAGGCATCCTGATTTGAGAAAGAAATACATAAAAAATGGAAGCCACTTCAAGAAGACGAGTTGAGAACATCTGTGTATTTTGCGGTAGTACTATTGGTACTAAACCACAATACATAGAAGCAGCACATGAATTGGGTCGAGTCTTAGCAGCAAGGAATATGCACTTAATATATGGCGGAAGCAATCTTGGACTAATGGGGATCGTTTCAAAAGCCGTACAAGAAGGAGGCAGTCATGTTTTGGGAATCATCCCAAAACCCTTGGCAGAGGCGAATCTTATTGGATCATCAAACGGAGAGGAACTGATCGTGCCAGGTATGTCTGAACGACTGGTAGAAATGATTAACCGTTCTGATGCTTTTATTGCTTTGCCAGGTGGCTTGGGTACATTGGAGGAAATTTTTATAGTACTATCTTGGGCGAACCTGAACATACACCAGAAACCGCTTGGATTGCTCAACGTTGATGGGTTTTATGATTTTCTTTGTGTGTTTCTTGATGATGCTCGAAGAAATGGGTTCGTGTCAAAGCCTATGAAAGAACTCCTCTTTACTGCCAGAACTGCACCGGATCTAATTGACCAACTCGTAGCCTTTGAACCACAAGTTGACCCTATCATTTCAAAGATAAAATGATCCGAGGACGATCGTGGTAAGAAGCGTCGAATAAATCTGGATCTTAACCTTTAATTTCCTGTAGAATTTCAGCCAACCAGGTACGATTTTCTAAACTCTTCTTCTACTTTTTAAGACATTGGGGACAATGTCTCATTTAGGTTTGGGGGTGAGGAATAGTTAATAGTACTTGTTTGTATTATGTTTTTAGTTTTAGTCCAAAAATTTTTCGAAAATACAAAAAAAATTAAAAAAATTAATAAAAACAAAGGGCATATTAAAGCTAGGTGATGATTTGGTGTCTTCCTTCACTCACTACCTTTTTATAAGGAAAAGCTGTGGAGGCACCTAGATAATCATTCACTTGTAGCGTGTTGTGACAGACTAGTTTGGAGGACTCGTTGTTTATTCCTGACAACAAGCGATAAGAGCCTAAGGGGCTAGGGTACTTAAGTGAGCCTCGCTCCACCCTCCCTCTGGGGAATCTACAACGGGAAGTCCATTCGACAGTTAGTCACACACCATAAACTGAGCCTTTGATTAAACTCTTAAAAAAAAAATTGTAAATTATAATTATATGACCAGTAAAAATGTTTTGTTGTTATGTTGACTAAAAAGATGAAATTGGTAAGAAATAGCTGTGTAAGGAATTCCCACTCCTGAGACGTATTTCAAACCTAATTCAAAACAAAAAGTTAATTTTTGTTTATTCACTTTTGAATTATAAATCTGTAAATTCTCTATAAAACTGACTAAAATGAATCTTCATATACTTAGTTAGCAGATATTATCAACATACATGGTAACATACAGACATGAGCTAAAATTGAAAGTTTTGTAATATCCAGTACTCTAGTTCATTTGGAGGAAACATCTAAAAAAATAGTGATGGAATAAAAAAAAAAAAAAAAAAAAAAAACATATGAGATCCGAGTTATTAAGTCTGTAAGGGTATTTTAATACCTAGTGCCCTAAAACCAACTGGTTTGGGAGTCATTGGCCCAAAACTCGTTACATGGATCAAAAAATGATGAAAAATTTATATATATGTATATATATCTGAAGTCTGAGTAATTAAGTAATTAAGTCCTAGGGGTGTCTTAACACCTGATGCCATAAGCCAACTGGTTGGGGAGTCACCGACCTAAAGCTCGCTACATAGATGGAAGATATTGTATATAAATAAAAAAAAAAGAAAAAAAATCAAAGAAAAAAAATCAGAAAAATCAGAAAATTTATTCCATTACTACAAAAGATGTGAAATCTGATAAAACTTTAGGACAAAAATATTACTCTCTTATCAACTGCACTTATGACCGTTGTTGTGGGCAAAAATGAGTTGTTTAATATTTTGTTGGCTGTGTATATGAAGAATGGTAAAAATAATCGGAGAATTTACTTATTTAGTAATTTAGAATGAAACAAAACAACTACTAAACTTGGAGTAGAAGTTTCACATGATTAGTCACTAACTTCTTTATTTCTCTTGTCTTTTTGCTTTTGTGTGCATTAGTTTCACTACCTTTTTACTTTTGTAATATGTGTGGGTATCATTGCTGTAAACCTTCACGAGACTACAACTCGTCCACTAGGGACACCTAGGGGTTTAAAGGCTTGTTGCATATGCTAAATGCAATCGTGATCCCTACGAAAGTGGCTTAGTTAAATTTTATTATGTATTTATTTTGTATTTTGCTCGAGGACTAGCAAAATGTTAGGTTTGGGGGTGTGATGAGTGATAAATGTATCACTTTTTTCCCACTCATTTAACTTAATATTTTGTATAGTTTCTTGAGTTTTGTGAATATTTTGATGTGTTTTGTGTTATTTTGTAGATAAATAAAGTTTCATGACATTCTGGAGGTGATTTGGAGCAAAACTGTGAAATTTGGTGAAATTTGGCAAAAAGGGTATTTTGGTAATTTTGGACGTCCCGACACAAATTTTGGTATTTTGGACATCCCGACACCGAAATAAATTTCAAGACATTCTGGAGGTGATTTGGAGCAAAACTGTGAATTTGGCAAAATGGGTATTTTGGTAATTTTGGACGTCCCGACGCAAAGGGTATTTTGGTAATTTTGGGCGTCTGCCACGTGTCAAAGATTCAACGAGCCGTCATTTTTAGCACACCATGCCACGTGTCGAAAATTCAGCGATCCAAAAAAAAATAATAATAAAAAAATAAAAATCTGAAAATAATAAAAAATTCAAAAATCAAAAAATAATATAAAAATTAGATTTTTTTGCCTATAAATAGATTTGAATTTTTAGTTTCAAATGTACCTCTTCCTCTGAAATCCTTATAAATAAAATAGAGTTCTTCTTATTTTCTTCTTTTATTCAGTTTTATTACGCTTTGTAGTAGTAATTCTATCCATCCATGAGGGGGTAACCTCTTCATGCTGAGGTAATAAGGTAATTCTTTTACTTTTGCTATTTAGATTAATCTCCCTTAAAATATGATATATAAACTATTTAAAATCAGATTAATAAAGGATACCGCCATTCCGGACGGTTGGTTATTTAATTTAATCTGGTTAACCTGACTTAATGAGGATACCGCCACACTGGACGGTTGGTTTAAGTTTATATTTCTGTTCCGCCTTATGGCTGGTATATTTGAATTTGACTTAATCAGGATACCGCCATTCTGGACGGTTGGTTTAAAATATCACAAGTTAATATATTATTATTTTATGGGAGATATCTAAATAGTATATAGTAGAAGTTATTTCCTTTTACCTTAGCATTTCATTTATTTATTTTAATTACTTTCTGCAATTTCATTTTCTGTCTTTTAAGTTTATATCAGTTTTAATTATGTATAGTAACTAAATTAAATATCTAGGGTTGTTGTGATAAAATCTAATATAACCGGTTTTAAAAGGGTTAGATTATAGTTTGAGTAATTTAAAGAGTTATTTATTGAGTCATAATCTTAATGCCTTTTATTAATTGGCCATTAATAAAATTGATTTAGATAAACTTAAAATGAACTAGACATAGGGATTTTAAGTTTAAGACCTTAGTCTCAACAACCCACGATCTTCTTTAAGGATAGATAACCTTTAATAGATTTCCTTACAGGATAGGAATATACCTGTTGGGCGGGGGTAGTCATAATTGGAACTCAATCTTAATGAATCTAGGTAATTTAATTGACATAGACATATGGTTCAATTGGATTATACTAGGTATTTGTTAATGATCATTCGGAAGAGGCTTTTACATAATTTAGTGTTCCAGATTAATAATTCAATAATTTACCCAACTATGATTTAACTACTTCATCTTTTAATTGATATTAGAAAGATTCACAACCCTAGATCTTTAAGTCTTTTTATTTTCCTTAGTATTTTCTTTTATCTTTTGTCTTTTTATTTTTTTAGTAAATCTACAAATCAAATCATTTCAAGCAATCAATTCCCTTCTCCCTATAATTAGATATTTGTAAATAAATAGTATCAACAATTAATAACAACAGTAGGAATTAAGTCCTCGTGGGATCGATATTTTTATACTACTTGAACGATACGTGCGCTTGCGTTATACGTGTGTGTTTACGCCGGTCCAGACTGGCTATAGGCCAAGTGGGAGATGTTAGACAGTAATGACCCATAGCGTCACTATTGTTAAATGAATTGTATTATTGTACAAAATTAACTATGTAGTAATGAAATTGCCTTTTACCGTTTTGTAATTATTTACTTCGACATATAAATGGTAAAAGTCCCTTATGATTAGTTCCAGATTGTGATGATATGAGGCGGTAACAATCCATAAAGTTTAATCATAAATATCCTAGTCGTAGTATTATCGAGATTGGACATCGATAATGCGGAATAGATAGTACTGCACTTGTGCATGTTGTGAGGGCACAACGACTAGTTCTCATATATTTAAGTATTGGATACTTATGCAAGTGCGGTAGGAGTTGTGTTTTACCGATGGTACTGATGAGCGGAAAATATATCAATATTACCGCCCTTTTACTTAATATTTGTTTAGTTTCTCGGGTTTGATGAACGTTTTGATATTTTTATTTTATTTTGCAGATAAAATAATATCGGGTCTTAATGAAATCATTTAGGATGAAATATGGGTCAAATAAGGGCAATTATTGGACTTGATATTTAATTTTGGAGATTGGAAACTTGAAAGGGGCGTTTTGACGAAGTGCAGTTTTGGAAATTCCATTTTGTGCATCTGTTGTATTTTGGGCATAACGTTTTACTCAGATATTGGATTGAGCTGATTCAAGTTCCAGATTAAAGAAGACTCAAAGATCTACAACTTGCAAAGAGAAAATATTTTCCAATTCTGAAGATTTCATGACCGAAATTGATGAACCATCCAGAGTGTGTGGAGTGTAATTATTAAAAGTCATTATCATCATTTTCAAAGCACAAATATTAATTAATTAATAATTAATAAAAATATCAAATCAACACCAAACAAGATAAGCAATTAGTGGAGCAATTATGGATTTGGTGGAGTAATTAGTGGAGAAATTAATAATGGATTTTGTGGAGAATTTGATGGATGATTTGATGGAGGCAAAATTTTGCCTATAAATACCAAGCAATTTCATTTGTAAAATTCATACTTTCTTCTAAGGAATTCCTTAAGAATACTAAGAAGATTGTATCTTGTTTGTTTATTTACAGCTTTCAGTAATTAATTTCCGCTTTCGCACTTTCTTTTCTTTACTTTTTCCGTTTTACTTTCCGCAATTTACTTTTACGCACAGTACTTTTCTTTCTTTAATTTTCAGTTTTTACTTTTCAGTAATGAGGAGGTAACTCCCCTTTGCTGGGTAAAAGGTAAAACTTTTATTACTAATATTTAGATTAATCTCCCTTAATTATAATATATAAACTAGTTAAAACCTGACTTAACGAGGATACCGCCATATTGTCGGTTGGTAATTATTTAAATTGGTTTTAACCTGACTAAACTGGATACCGCCTGATTGGTCGGTTGGTAATTAATTATTAATTTGACTTAATCTGGATACCGCCTATATGGCTGGTTGGTAATTATCATGCAAAGTTAATATATTATATTAAGGGAGATATCTAAAATAGAAATAATAAAAGTGGATCCTTTTACCTCAGCATTTTCTTTTATTGTAATTTTACTTTATTTACTTTTCAGCAATTTACTTTTCAGCAATTTACTTTCAGCATTTACTTTTCAGTATTTAATTTTAGTATTTTACTTTATGTCTTTTCTTTTATTTAAGTTTTTACTACCTGTAAATATGTGTCGTAACTAAGCCAGTTATGGGGGTTGTGATGAAATCCAATATCACCGGTTTATAAGGGGTTAAATTATAGTTTGGGTAATATAAAGGTTTATTTATTGAGTCTTAATCCTAATGTTTTTTATTAACTGGCCATTAATAAAATTGAACTGGTAAATCTAAAATGAACTAGACATAGGGATTTTAGGTTTAAGACCTTAGACTTAATAGCCCACGATCTTCCTTGAGGATAGATAACCCTTTAATAGATTTCCTTACAGGATAGGAATATACCTGTCGGGCGGGGGTAGCCATAATTGGAACTTAAACTTAATGAATCCAGATAATTTGGTTGACATAGACATATGGTTCAATTGGGTTAAACTGGGTATTTGTGTCTGACCATCGACAGAGGCTTACACATAATTTAGTGTTCCAGGTTAATAAATCAATATATTACCCAACTTTAGATAACCACTTCATCTTTAAAATGATATTGGAAGAAATCACAACCCTAGATAGTTTTTATATTGAATTTTCTTAAAACATATTTTCGACAATTTTATTTACTTGCTTTTAAATTTAGAATCGTCACCATTTCAAATCAATCAATCAAACAATTTGTTAGATACTAGTAATCATTTGACCTCATAAAATTAATAGTTTTGATATTAAGTCCTCGTGGGATCGATATTTTTATACTACTTGAACGATACGTGCGCTTGCGTTATACGTGTGTGTTTACGCCGGTCAAGTTTTTGGCGCCGTTGCCGGGGACTTAGTTATCTTTTACTATTAGTTTAGGGGTTAGATACCTTTACTTGTATCTAATTTCTTTTTACTTATTATTTCTATTTTCTTGTGTTACAGGTTCTTAGACACTTCATGAGACGAACCAGAAGCTTTGAACTCCGACCACTTGACCTAGAAATTGAAAGAACCATCAGACAGTTGAGAAGAGAAAGGCGAGAAGGCCAAGAAGCTTTAGTCAACATGGAACCTGAACCTTTGATCGTTGTACCACCAATTCCCATTCGAGACAGAACCATTCTGATGGTTGACAGACTCATTTCCTGTATTGTACTTCCTCCCTTACCAGCAAATGCGTGTGACATCAAAACATGCATTCAGATGATTCAGCAGTCAGTTCAATTTGGAGGGAATGCAACTGAAGATCCTAACGCCCACATCAGCAACTTCCTGGAAGTTTGCGGCACTTTCAATTACAACCGAGGAGCTGAAGA
The DNA here is from genome assembly GCA_019454045.1 of Zanthoxylum bungeanum. Lineage (NCBI taxonomy): Eukaryota > Viridiplantae > Streptophyta > Magnoliopsida > Sapindales > Rutaceae > Zanthoxylum > Zanthoxylum bungeanum. Next base: position 21,438 of record SKCR01010835.1, read on the forward strand.
AGCAATGAGATTGTGGGTTTTTCCATACTCTTTGAAAGACAGAGCAAAGGCCTGGCTACATTCACTACCAGCAGGTTCCATCACAACATGGAACACCCTAGCCCCAAATTCCTTGCAAAGTACTTTCCACCAGCCAGAACAGCAAAACTGAGAAATGACATCACATCCTTTGTGCAGCAAGATTCAGAATCCATGTACGAAGCTTGGGAAAGATACAAAGATCTGCTCCGGAAATGTCCTCACCATGAGATTCCAAAATGGCTTCAAGTCCAAACTTTCTATAATGGACTTTCTGGATTGATGAGAACCACTATTGATGCTGCTGCTGGAGGAGCTTTGATGTCAAAAGGAGAAGATCAAGCCTGGGACCTAATCGAAGAGATGGCCATAACAATTCCTTGTGGCCAACAGAAAGGAGCTTGATTCAAAGAATTGCAGGAATTCATGAAGTTGGAGCCAACATAGCAGTTAGTGCCAAACTGGACCAGATATGCAAATTCATGGAGACTCTCAACACTCAAAGCAATATTGGAGCAACAAGTTCAACATATGGAGGAGCACCAGAGCCAACTCAACATGAAGAAACGGTGAATTATGTCAA
>SKCR01010836.1:0-22072 GCA_019454045.1 Zanthoxylum bungeanum
ATCAAATTACGGCATAGCCGTTCATCAATCACAATACCTTGTCATTCTAAATATCGGATATGGTCGATCATGTTCAAAACATAAATGCTGACAGCTCCTCCATCCTTGAGTTCAGCACAAAACAATTCCTTAAACCTCCGATATATTTCGATCTCTTGATTTTCCTCAAACAACTCATTGAGTATTCGCATAATGCTCCAAACATCTGATACCTCTATGTACTATCTCAGTAAATCTGGAACCATCAATCCTAAAATGTAGGATTTCACCTTCAGGTTATCATCCTTATATTTTGCAAAAGTTTCTCGCTTTTTAGGAGTGGAGTTAGGATCGATTTCTACAGGCAATGGATTGATAGTTACATATGTCAACTTTTCAAGCTCCAAGACAAGACATATGTTCATTTCGAAAGAGTTCTCGGCTCCTTTGAGTTTATTAGAACCCAAAAGTCTTATCAATGGATTTGTGGAAGCCATCTACAAGATAATATTTTAAATAGTAGCAAAAAATTTTCCATTTCAAAATAATAACACTAATTGATTATGGAATTTTAAGTCTATTAGTGTCATCCCACTACTTTACGTAATTCCGTAATCTCCCTTAACGGAAAAATAGAAATTTGACTATCAAAATTTCATAACAGGAAGTGGATACCACGACATTTACTCCAGCATCACACTAATGATGATCTTGGCCTTTATAAACTCATTAGGTAGACCTCCAAGGTCAATTATTTCATATGACTCACAGTTTGTTCTTGAACCGTTTCTTATCCTCATACTAATGACGATCTTGGATTAAGACGTGTTCCAGGTATATATTTGACAATGTGCACTAATGAGCTTCGTATGTACACCCTTACACTAATGACGATTTTGGGTAACTACGCTAACTCATCACGCTACATCTAATGTTTTACCAGAACGACTTAAGTTCCGAGCACTTATACCCTCACACTAATGATTATCTTGGATATAAGTGTTGGGTTGTAATTTTCCAAAACAAAATCTTGGATATAAGTGTTGGGGTTTTGGCGCGGGCGCAGCGAAAGCGCATGGTTCGGGCGAAATCATAATTTTAAAACTTTTTAAATTACCGAATAAATTATTCAATATCCAATATGAATAATTTATTCATATTTCACCTAAACATATTTATTCGATATCAAATAACGGCATAAATAGTTAAGAAACATTGCGAAACTTTTACGAAAACATTTTTCCTAATCTCTTGATTTGATAAGCCCGGCCCGTTGCCATGCATAGTTGTAGAAGATTACCTTTAATCTCTTGATTTCTTAAGCTTTTTCTTGAAATTTCTTTCATTTTCTCCTTGAATCATCAAAGATAATTTGAGAGCTATTTTTTAGAACAAGTTTCGGCCATGGTGATGGTTATAGAAGAAAATAAATTTTTTTTCTTTTGAAGACACAATTACCGACTTTTAGGGGTAAAATTGTCAATTTCCAAAATTAATCCAATTAATTAAATCAAACTTTATATTAACAAATCATATTTGCACACATAAAGTTTAATTAAATCATGCCATGTGTCACCAATAATAATTAAATATTTTTCATAATAATTATGAAAAAGTTTATCAATTAATTATTCAAATATTTAACATTCAAATATTTAAATAATTAATTAATATAATTATTATTATATATGTATTTTATTTACATTAAATAACAAATACATATATTAATGGCATGTGTCAAAATCTCATTTGATAAATAATTAATGTGTATCTAATCAAATTATGTATTAAATACAAATACACAATAATTATTAACTGACCAAAATCTCATAATGCATGTGTTATCGTTTAACCGATTAAACGATTCGAATTAACTCATTTAATCCGATGAAGTATTATGAATAATCTCTATTATTCATAACAGGTTGCCCAAGTGCTCAACGAGTATACTTCATAATGTGAGACTCTCTAAGTTTAGGTTTATCCGTCACGAAATCCAATTTCGTGTCCATAATTCACCCACTCATGAATTATGACGACCACTGATAATCTCGCTAAACTATGCAAGTCGAGGTCATTGCATACGTATAATCCCTCCGTAACAGTCTATCTATATTATACCTGTGATATAGATGAGAACGTCAAATTCATTCGGTATAATATAGTCGACTTTCAATTTACGATCTCTAAATAACACTCGGAACTAATTTACAAAGTTATACAACAGCCATTGATTTACTAGGTCGCAAACACGTGTAGGATGTCTATGCCATGTACACAAGACTGAAAGATCCTCTCTTGATACGCATTGGATATCATGAGCATCATTCCACACCCAACGAACAGGCGGAGGTCTGATCATGAATAGATCGGTGATGTGACTGCCATCAAAGTGTGGAGGATAACTCATATATCCCATTGTGGTATCTCAAGTCGAAGGACCACTACACTCGCTCAACTCGAGAATATTCCTATTGACGTTGGTGTACCATCTATTAGGAAATCTTCAGTGAATCGTTCAGTGTTTATTAAATAAACACCTACATATCTATACAAATTTCCCGAGACTCATGGTTCATTGGGATAAACCATCAGACCAAGTCACGATATACGTCATGTACTGGTCTCAGCGGATTTTTCTAACCGACCCGTGTTATTAAATCTTGACAATGAACTTTATTTAAGGATATACATCTTATAGTACGTTTCCCAGTGTCAATTACAAACAACGTTGTAACTGCGCACTACATTGTAAATCCTAGGGTCTTTGTATAATATACATGTATCACTAAACTAGTTTTAGTTTCAATCTAATCATAATTAGATATCTAATCGCAATTAGATCGAATATGTGTATAAAAGACAAGAGGTGCTACCATTAAATAAGTAATATTATGGAAAATGGAATTGCTCGTATTTATGAATCGGACATAAATACGATCCAGATTTGCACTCTGAGCACCAACCCCACAATTTCTCCCACTTGCACTAGTGCCAATCCACGGTATCATATACACATCTCAATGTATATCACATACTCATGGCCCTCAAGAGCTCACCTAGCACTCAAGAAGTAGGCAATAACAAGTAAGCTCGCTTTAACAAATTGAGTCTGTCCAACAAACTCAATCGTTTTCCTTAGCCAGCATCATTAATATTTTGTAGAATCCAAATTCCACATCAATATGACTCAGACGCTATATCAGTATTTTGATATAGCTACTGAGTTGTCTATATATTAGAGATCAAATCCAAATACTATGAGACAACCGTAAGCACTACACTAATATGCAAACTTCTAATTTATAGGGTCACCATGCAACTTCATAAGTCAATACTTCATAAGTTGCAACTTATTCCACTAGTTTAGTTGAATCAACGGTGACACTCCCACTATATCTTTTCTGACTTTATATGACATAGACCATCTAATGTCATAATTAGAATCAAAACTAATCTGACCTTATGGTTGCAGACTAAATTATCCATGAATAAGAAACTCGTTCTTAATATCTCAAAGATCACAAAGAACATGTTTCAAGATCCATCTTATGGTCTACAACATATCAAAGTAACTCGCAACAATTACAATTAAATTGATATCTTTAATCGCACATAATATAGTATTCATTATGCTATCATCATATCATGCATCACATTAACTAGACATTCTAATCAATCTCTCTTTCAACAAAGGAATCATCATTTACAAAAGATGAATACTATATATATAAAAGACACATTAACTGTCAAACAGTTATACTAACTGTCATACAAATAGTCTTATTGTGTCCTTCATTAGATCACATCTAATACGTGACTAATGGGGGTATCTCATAAGTCTCTTAGTCTTATATCATATATGAAACTTTATATCAAATATAACAGAAACTACTCTCACTGCTTACACGGAGAAAACAATACTTAAGTAAACGTTTTACTTTACAAACATCTCATTATTACTTTAATAATGATAATGTCATTACGATATATAACCTTAGAAAGAAATTTATACCCTCCCACTGACCCTACTATGATATATGTATTCTCTATGTTTTGATAAAATTAGACAATCTAACTGCATCAAAATTAGAGAATACAGATTTTCCGAAAACTTATCTGAGTCTACAATAGGCTCTATAAGCCAGTATATCAAACTGTGATCTCAGCAGAATACAAACTCTAGGGCCATTCTAGAATGAACTCTTCAAACAAAGAAACCACAACAGATTTCTCATTCGAAGAAAACACTCAAGAACGCCACTTTGCATTCTTTAGCTAAAAACAATTTAATATCAACATTAACCAACAAATCTTTAATTGTTCAATCAGTGCGTCTAGAGACAAGCTTCCTCAGAATCTACAATAGACTACTGAGTATAACCTTTCTCACTGTCATACTATAAAGGTCAAACCTTTATCAAGCTCACTTTGCTTTTGTAGCGCAAATAATTTGCACATATTATGAACGATTCATAACGAAAGCTCCATCAAGTTCAAAACTTGATCGTAGTAAGCTATGAACAATCTTAAATCTATGGTTCAATGGTAATTTCTGAAATCGATATCAAATATCGCTCTCAATATAAGTTATAGGATAATTTTCTTCAATAAGAAAACAACAAAACCATTAAGTATCAAATACTTTTGTAAATGATTCTGACATCCTATTAAACTTATAAGGAAGTAGTCTAAGGGTCTTTTCATCTTATTAATTATGTAGTTCCACTTATAGTTTATCACTCTCACATTTGACTTCAATAAATCAAGTCTTTTCTACAATCGTCAACATCTGATGTTACATTCCAAGCAATAAAATAATTTTATTACTTGGGATCGTAGAAAAAATATTCTATTAAATAGAATACAATTTTCTATTAAATAGAATAAATGATAAACTTTTAATTGTACCTCTAAGGCGCAAGTACTTTCAATTATATAACAATTATACAAAAGAAAGTTTCAAATTTTTCAAGATTCGAATTTTCTACTATACATATCATATATGTAACTGTAGGAACGAATGAAACATTAATTAAAGAGATGAATTAGTGTTACTAGAGCATAACCTCAAGAGTATTGAAACTAATTCGGTAACACTCAATATCAACGAATCAAATCATATAAGATTCAATTACTCCCACTGACCAATTCCATCAAGATGGAATCGTGGAGGTTTAATATTGAGAAAGAATCACATTCATTAAATAACTTTAGAACTAATTTCCTTAAATTCATATGTTTGATCGTATCAAACATCCTTGAACAATTAAAGACTCACGATGAATTTTAAAATATAGTTTTCAACACTTCAATAGAATATCTTTGAACCATTCAAAATATTATATTTGTGTTTCATCAGAAACATATTAAAAGTTCTCGAACCATTCAAGACGATCAATATATATTCTTTTAGAAACATATAACTAAGTCATGACAATTCATTAACTAAGTTACGGAGTAAAGAAAACTATCTAAGGCAATTTCTAATTCATTAAACTACATACATCCAATGTATTAGTCTAATAAATCTTGTGGTCCAATGACAATCATTGGTTAAATGAGATTTAATCACATCCTGAATACAATATTCATTAAATGGATAATGATATATGGTGTGATCTCGTATCAGACCATCTTTTACCATACGGAACAAGCATTCAATGCTTATGTGATAAAAACTCATAAAGCAGTGTTCTAAGTTATTTAGTTAACCGAACATTTTCTAACTGTTTATCTTTTCATTAATGACACTACTAGTCATATCAAAATATATAACAACTGTTTATAAAGAACAAGTAACTATCCAATAGTCACAAGTTCTGATATCAAATATCAAAAGAGTTATTAAACATTATTTTAAATAACTAGACGGAAGATCTAGTATCCAATACCTATAGTTGTCGTATTGTGAGAGAATATTCTCTATACACAACTATACACATCTCATTTCTTAAGCTTTATAATTTGGTTCAATTATTCACAACAATTGCAAATATTGATTAGCAAACTGTGTCAGACACATGACTTCTAAAAGTCACTGGAGCCAAGAAACGTCATTATAAGATAAACAAATACCTAATGGGGTTTTCTTAATGCCAGACAAGAATCTCGAGACATGAACCAATTCAAGTCAATTCGTACTGCATAAGAAACTATCCTTACTAGATAACTATATCCAAAAACAGATATCCTTTTAGATAACTAATCGTGACTTAGTAACTAAGTCACTAACCATCTTGATTTTTGAAGAAAATTGGAACAACAGTTCCCGATGGTTTGAACTAATCTAACAATATTTAAGTCTACTGTCTTTCTAGAACCTATTCTAGAAAAATGCAACCATAAGTAAAGTCGGAAAACATATTCAAGTAATATGCTATGCAGTGGATTAGAAGTATAATTCTATAAACAATATAGAATAAAGGAAAACAAAAGCAGCAAATTCCATAAAATTACACACTGCTTTAGTTATGGATTTTTAACCCAGCAATGTCTCCCACTACTTTACGTAATACCATAATCCCCAACGGAGAACGGGAATTCAATAATTAAATCGAATTCCATAGTGAGAGTAGGATCTCATGAATATATTTCGACTCACAGTTTTGACACAGTCTCGCCTACATATATTCATTAAGTAGACAACTCATTGTCAATCACTCACCAATGACTCCTGATTTTGGTCCTGACCGTTTCTCATTATGACAGCTTTGGCACGTTCACAAGGAGGCGTATCAAGGCTTCACTTGCCAGTGACAAACTCAAGCTACCGATGTAGTCCTGATAGCTTTGGCACGTTCAGGATTTCCACTTTCACTTGAATTTGTCTAGTATCAATATACAACCGGCATGGATAAAATTCTATCAACTACACCCTCACTGCTTTAGCACGATCTCAAATGCAGCCATAGAAGTTACCCATAAACCGTATTGACAAGACGACAGACCAGAACATGCATCCAATACACGTTATTTTACAGCCTTATTTTAAGCAGGGATTTCCTCAAGGAAACATTGCTCCACATCAAATGCAGAATTTTAGTCTAAATCATTTTCTAAACAACTCAATTCTACCTTAGAAAACATAACTCAATTTAACCATTAAATTTCCCTTACGTTTTCGTTAGCGTAAAACCGAAAAGTCAAGAAATATATAGATTACATGCATGTGTAAATATTAAATTTGGATTACATATCATATATCAAGCATGAATAATGTAATGTATGAAGCATCAGACCTGCTCTGATACCAATTTTGTTGGGATTTTGGGCGAAGGGCGCTGCGGAAGCGCGGTTCGGGCGAAATCATAATTTTAACACTTTTAAATTACCGAATAAATTATTCAATATCCAATATGAATAATTTATTCATATTTCACCTAAACATGTTTATTCGAGATCAAATAATGACATAAACAACTAAGAAACGTCGTGAAACTTTTACGAATATATTTTTCCGTAAAATGACGCAAAACGTATTTTTGACCAAACCGACTACCCAACACTTATGGAGACTGCCCAGGTCAGCCCCAATAGTGTTAGTGAAGTTCATGGGATGCCCGAACAGTGAAAAATTCACTGTTTGGATAGCCATCACCCGGTTGGCTAAAAAGTCACCCGGTAACGCCGTTTTTCACCGTTTTCGCTTATTTCAACTTCGAAATAATTTCCGGCAATTGTTCCAACACCCAAAACACATCCAATACATTTATATGATATCAATTTCATCAAAATATTCACAGATTTTTCCAGCTCTGATCCAGAACATAAATTTATCAATTTTCATGCTTTAAATCCAATTTTTCGAGATTAATCCAATTAATCAAAATACCAATCAAAGTCACCACACATGAACCACCCAAGAACAGTTCTAGGCATTACAAGAGTGTTCATAACACTCTATAATGGCAACATATCATCAAATGATTAAATTGGACAATAATTACACTAATTCCATTCAAATCACTTCACACATGCTTCATCACTTCCATATCCATCCACCAAAACCAAAAGCCCTAATTTTAATAAAACAAAAAGAACCCTAGAACCATTCTAAGAATTCAAGAAAACAAGAAACTAATTTCCAAGCTTAGGGTTGTAGAAGATTACCTTTAATCTCTTGATTTCCTAAGTTTTTTCTTGAATTTTCCTTCATTTTCTCCTTGAATCATCAAAGATAATTTGATAGCTATGTTTTAGAACAAGTTTCTGCCATGGTGATGGTTATAGAAGAAAAGAAGATTTTTTTTCTTATGAATACACAATTGTCGACTTTTAGGGGTAAAATTGTCAATTCCAAAATTAATCATATTAATTAAATCAAACTTTATATTAACAAATCATATTTGTGTTGGGATGTATGTCATAGAGCTACATGTGATGTAAACGGTTTTATGTGTTTTGAATAAAACGATGCATTATTCATTTATCAAATTGTTTGTTTCATTTTCGCATATTATAAATCATCTTGAATACCCTAGATTACTTATGTGCCTTCAGACTTAGTGTATGAGTGTCATACACAAGAGGATTTAATTCTGAAGTTAGTAATCTTAAATAGTCCATAGAGAGCAAACAAAGCGGGTACTTTGTTTACAGTTTATCTATAGCTGTGGTTCATTCTATATTTGTATGGCGACCTTGATCCGGGATCGTCTATGTAGAGACATGAGAATGGAGGCACCTTGTATGATGTGATCATATAGGACTGGACCCAGATGGAAATGACATTCTTATAATATCAGTTAAACAAAGAAAGTCATTTCGATCTACTAGATGGTCGTATATGGATTGATCTTAATCTTGAGTGTACTACGAACCCCTGCATGGCGGGCCATGTCATTTGATTTACAAATGTGAGGTTTGTTGTAGCAGTCCTGGCCAATAGCAACGTATTTTGGGGGCATGGTCTGTTATGTAGCTGGGAACGTTTTACATAGACATGAAGTTCACTCATTCTTACGAGAAGTAGATGAGTATCTTTCTTAATGGTTGATTCGGTGCTTAAACGATTTAAGCGCTCAAGTCTTTCTATTGCGAATAGAAAGATTAAAATTCATAATCGTTATGAATAAATCGTTCATTAGAGAATCAATGGTACTTAAGGTAAAAATAATTAGAGGGGTATAACATGTTGGGATGTATGCCCTAGAGCTACATGTGATGTAAACAGCTTCATGTGTTTAGAAATAAAAGGATGCATTATTCATTTATCTAATTGTTTGTTCAATATCACCATATATATATCTTCATAATACCGTAGTAGATTACTTATGTACCTTCAGACTTGGTGTATGAACGTCATGCACCAGAGGATTTAAGACTGAAGTTAGTAATCTTAAATAGTCCATAGAGAGCAAACCAACCCGGGTACTTTGTTTGTGGTTTATCTATAGCTGCGGTCCATTCTATATTTGGATGACGATCTTAATCCGGATCGTCCATGTAGAGACATGAGAATGGAGGCACCTTATATGATGTGATCATATAGGACTGGGCCTAGATAGAAATGACATTCTTATAATATCCGTTAAACAAGAAAGTCATTTCGATCTACTTGATGGTCATATATGGATTGATCTTAATCGTGAGTATACTACGAACTCCTGCATAACGGGTTGTGTCCTTTGATTTACAAAGGTGAGGTTGGTGTTGCAATCCCAACCAATAACTACGTACTTTGTGGGCATAGTCTGTTATGTAGCTGGGAACGTTTACATAGACATGGAATTCACTCATTCTTACGAGAAGTAGATGAGTATCTCTCTTAAGGGTTGATTCGGTACTTGAACGGTTTGAGCGCTCAAGTTTTTCTATTACGAATAGAAAGATTAATATTCATAACAGTTGTGAATAAATCGTTCATTAGAGAATCAATGGTACTTAAGGTAAAAATAATTAGAAGGGTATAACAGACATTATGACCCGGCTCTAATTACGAGATATTCGTGAAGGATCAATTCGTATGCAATGACTATATCGGTGGACACCGAATTGGTTCAGCTTAATATTTCATCTACGGCAATGAGAGTGCAACTTCAGAATTTTAATGGAATAATTCGAAGTTAATAATTCAGAATATTTAATTAAGCGTTAATTAGTATTTCGAGTTTATTGGAGCTCGGAACCGTAGGTCCACTTGGTCCCCGTGCTAGCTCGATATACTTTAGCGGAGCTAATATAATTGGACGGTCCAATTATATACTCACAAAGAATAAATATTATTAATATGATTAATAACATTAATTATCACACTTGAGACTTTATATTAAAAGTTAATATAAGGTATTAATAATTATATGATAATTATTAAATAGAACATTAAATTATATATCATTATATAATTAATAAAGGCTAAGAATTATTACCAATGTAGGATTCCTTATTGGATAAGGAATAAGATTTGTTTGTTTGAGAAACAAAATCAAATCCTAATACCCTACCTTGGCCGAAATGACCTAAGCAAATAAGGATTAGGATTTGTTTATTTTGGAAGCAAAATCAAACTAGAAATCCTACCCTTTGGCCGAATTCGAGAGAGATGGGAGACTAGTGGTTGATTTGTTTTATGAAACAAATTATCCACAAGTATAAAAGAAAAATTATGATTTAATTTTTCAGATCCAAAACTTTGAAAACCCTAGCCTCCATCTCTTCTTCAAGCTCTCAAAAGTTGAGAAAGAGGATTGAAGAACGTGAAATTATTTCGTTTGTGTGTGATCTTATCTCTAAACCGTTTAGAGTTTAATTTGTGAGTGTAGCCTACACTACCCTCCGGTGGTTACGAGACATAGCTCGGAAGATTGAGTGGTAGACCCGACCCGTCACATATTGTTCATGATCATGATGAATTTGTCGGCATCACAATCACACGAATGAGAGACAAACAATCGCATCTCTGGACCTTAGTTGTGTGCGTGACTGGTCCATGCATTGAGGATTATTAAATATTAAACATAGTGTAGCTGATGATGATTGTGCGCAAATAATCATCAAACTGAAGTCATCATATATGTGCGCATATTATATTATATATGCAATGATCAAAAACTATTCACGTCAGTGAGATTAAATTGCTTATATGATGTAGTGGCGCAATACATATGCTCTTTGGATGCGTTTTAGTCATGCGCCCTTGTGGCCTTTCGGCTTCCATGCAAACATGAACAAAACTCATGCGCATACATCAGTTCAGTGTGCATCTACGATTCATGAGGCTGTTCGAATCTGTGACTTTGGGTGGAAAAATTCTGGAATAATTCACTGCAGTTTGAGGGCTGTTCGGGGACTGTTTCGGGGGTATTCCGGGGCTGAAATCTTGTCCAAAACAGAAGCAAAACATCAGTGAACTCACTAGTGTGGTTCGGCCAAAGCAAAGGGAGAGCAGAAAAAATTTTCAAGTTCGGTCCGTGAGCCTAATCGCTTCCGCTGCGCGAGGGAAAGCATTTCCTACAATTGGCATCAAGAGCGAGGTTGAAAAAGTGCTCTTAACCCTTTACTTTTTCATTTAAAGTTTCTGTTTTAATATGTTTATATGAGTTATAAATATGATATGCATGTTTAGATGAGTGGGCACATTGTGATATTCATGTGATGAATGGTTTTGTTATTTCATGTGATGAATGGATTTTGCATTGGTCGTAAATTTTTCTGGTTCTTATTTTTGTAGTTGGTTTTGGTTTTGGGATGTAAGGCCATAAGGCCATTGTTTATTTGTTGTAATTTTAATTTTCAATGTAAAGTTTCAATTCTTTGTAATTTGGAGCACCGAAGTCGCAAAGAGAGCCAACACCACTTTGGAGCGGGATTTGAAGGCCAAGGAATGCCTTGGTGAATCTTTTGTACTAATTAGATTAGTATAGGAAAAATAAGAGCCCGATCAATGCAAAATAATTTTTATTATGTTATATGTATGTTTATTTCGAATTGTTTGAATAACTTGTCAATAGCCTAGGGTGCCCACTCGTGCATTTTACTTGCCATAACATGTCATAGATGCATTATCGTTATAGACATAAAATTATGATTTTATGTAATTTAAAATGTTTAAGTTAGAAAATGATATGCATTGAAATCATTAATTAGATTAATGGGAATAAGTGTCTAAAACTTGAATTCTAATATATTGGACTTAATTGGTACATAATAAATTCCATTGGTATATAGGATTTAAACCCGGATATAAATTCCATAGCCGATTCCATATGGACGGAAATATGGTCTGCACTCGGGATACAATTCCACGTACCATTGAATTTTATAACACACTAAGATTTATTAAAATGTTTATTAAATTTTGACCATTTAGAATTCCATGTTTTTAGACTTTTAAGTGCCTAGTATTTTAAGGGTTAAAATATTGCAGCTCACTTATACCACTCTAATTAAATTAGTTTAATAGAGTAAAACTGTTAGTAGAGACTAATAGAATATTAGTGACACAATTTTAATAGTTAAATTGATTAGTTCACTTATGACAAACTAGTGTAAATAACAATTATGATTTAGCAGCCATAATTTTATTCACACTAGTTAAAATAAAATATTAGATATTTTAGATAGAAACTGATGAGTGGTATTTATACCACTATTTCCCACTCATTTTACCTAATATTTTGTTTAGTTTCTCGGGTTTGATGAACGTTTTGATATGTTTTATTTTATTTTGCAGATAAAATAATATGGGACTTAATGAAATCATTTAGGACGAAATGTGGATCAAATAAGGGCAATTATTGGACTTGATATATTAATTTTGGAGATTGGAAACTTGAAATGGGCGTTTTTGACGAAGTGCAGTTTTGGAAATTCCAGTTTTGCGCATCTGTCGTACTTTGGGCATAACTTTTTACTCAGATATCGGATTGAGCTGATTCAAGTGCCAGATTAAAGAAGACTCAAAGATCTACAACTTTTAAAGAGAAAATATTTTCGAATTCTGACGATTTCATGACCGAAATTGATGAACCATCCAGAAGTGTGTGGAGTGTAATTATTAAAAGTCATTATCAATCATTTTCAAAGCAAAATATTAATTAATAATAATAATAAAAATTATCAAATCACCACCAAACAAGATAAGCAATTAGTGGAGCAATTATGGATTTGGTGGAGTAATTAGTGGAGAAATTAATAATGGATTGGTGGAAAAATTGATTGATGATTTGATGGTGGCAAAATTTTGCCTATAAATACCAAGTCATTTCATTTGTAAAATTCATACTTTCTTCTTTGAAATTCTTAATGAATAAATAAGAAGATTGTATCTAGTTTGTTTATTTTTAGTTTTCAGTAATTAATTTTCAGTTTCGCACTTCTTTTCTTTACTTTTCAGTTTTTACTTTCCGCAATTTACTTTTACGCACAGTACTTTTCTTTTCTTTAATTTTCAGTTTTTACTTTTCAGTAATGAGGAGGTAATTTCCCAAGCTAGGGTGAAAGGTAATTCTTTTACTGTTACTATTTAGATTAATCTCCCTTAAAAATAATATATTCACTATTTAAAATACTGATTATAAAGGATACCGCTATATTGGTCGGTTGGCAATTCAATTTAATCTGGTTTAAACCTGACTAATCAAGGATACCGCCAGATTGGTCGGTGGTAAATTTATTTTGGTACCGCCTTTATGGCTGGATTATGGACAAATTTTACCGCCTATATGGCTGGTTGGACTTAATTTGACTTAATCATGATACCGCCAGATTGGTCGGTTGGTAAAATAATATCACAAGTTTATATATTATTTTATGGAGATATCTCAAATTAGTAGTAGTAAAAGTAATTCCTTTTACCTTACATTTTATTTTATTTTACTTTTCAGTTTTACTTTATGTCTTTTACTTTTCAGTATTTTTACTTTATGTCTTTTACTTTTAAGTTGTTACTAGCCCTAGTTATGTGTTAGTTATCTGGGGTTGTGATGAATTCTAATATCACCGGTTTATAAGGGGTTGTTTTATAGTTTGGGTAATTTAAAGGTTTACTTATTAAGTCTTAAGCTTAATGCTTCTTGTTGTCTGATCACCAATAAGATTGATGTGGTAAATCTAAAATGAACTAGACATAGGGATTTTAGGTTTCAGCCTTAGACTTAATAGCCCACGATCTTCCTTGAGGATAGATAACCCTTTAATAGATTTCCTTACAGGATAGGAATATACCTGTCGGGCGGGGGTAGCCATAATTGGAACTTACACTTAATGAATCCAGATAATTTGGTTGACATAGACATATGGTTCAATTGGGTTAAACTGGGTATTTGTGTCTGACCATCGACAGAGGCTTTTGCATAATTTAGTGTTCCAGGTTAGTAAACTGATTTATTACACAAACATAAAATAACCACTTCATCTTTTAAATGATATTAGAATGATCACAACCCTAGATCTTTGTGTCTTTTGTTATTTTCCTTAGTATTTTCTTTTGTCTTTTTATTTATTTATTTATTTAGCAAATCTACAATCAACCAAATCAATCAAGCAATCATTCTCTTCCCCTCAATTAGATATTTGTAAATAAATAGTATCAATAATTAATAACAATAGTAGAAATTAAGTCCTCGTGGGATCGATATTTTTATACTACTTGAACGATACGTGCGCTTGCGTTATACGTGTGTGTTTACGCCGGTCAAGTTTTTGGCGCCGTTGCCGGGGACTTATATTTCTTGAGTTGTTAATTTTGAAACTATCAAATTTACTTATATCTAATTTTCTTTCTTTTATTTCTAATTTTTATTTCTTTTGTTTTCAGGTGATTAAAAATGGAACACTACTGGGAGATTGAAAGATTACGAGCTTTACAAGAAGATACACCCCACATCTGGGAGCAACAGTCCGGTTTTCTGAGGCATGTTGTCCAGCCCAACAATTATCACTGGATGCCAGAACCAAGCAATACCACATTTGCTCAACAGAACGAGATGGGGAGATGTATGATATGTGATGGTAACCACCCCGAGCGATCAATGTATATACCGTTTAGGGTGGCAGAGCTATCAAGATCCTTTATGGTATGATGAGCCATCACATTTCACAGAACCACATTTTTCATCTTATCCACCATCTACCTATGATTTCCATCAACAATCAGAACCATCAAGATTCAACATGCTCAAAGATTGGCTCGTAGAACGGAAGCTCATTAGATGCACAAATTCAGAGACAATCAGAAATCCTTCAAGGATGACAGATCAAATGAGACAATTCACAGAAATCCAGGACTACATACCTCAAGAACCAGTTTCAGATGACACTGATGAAGCCTTCGAGTACCAATCATTTCACAATGACACTTCAACAGAGGAGGAGGCTGAGCAGTATCAACAACCAGAGGTATCAGTTCAGGAGCCCGAACCGGCAAAGTCTCAATTTGACTTTTATTATTCAGATTCTGACGAGGATGAAGCTGATCTATTGTACCAACTGCACCAACAACGGAGGATCAAACTTTCAATCCTCAAAATGAAGATCTTGGAGCATGTTTTACCTTGATGTTTGAAGAAGATTTATCTAAACATCCATTCCAGTCATATCAGAGGATGAAAACCTAAAGTCAGAAACATCTTTGCATCCTCAGGTTGACAATTTTGAAGCATGTATTTCACAGATGACAGATGAAGAGCTGAATATAGAAATTTTAAAATACATCTGTGAAGAAAATGTGGAGCAAGAAACAGAGCAAATGAAGGAGCAAATGTCTGACCTTAATAAAGATCCAGAGCATTCAGGAGAAACATCGCTGTTTTGGGGAGTACAAATCAAAGATATCGCCCAGAAGCTTGACAGAATGGAACTTCCATTCCAAGTCAAGCATCATACAAGACCTCCTGATTTTCTTTCTTTCTTTGCAGGAACCACTGGAACAATAAGGAGCAAAAAGGTGGCACGAGCACTGAATGAGACAAAACTCTTTTTGCCACTTTACCGTTGGAAGAGACCCTTCAAAAGCAACGCTCACGGGATTGTCTTTAATCGGACATCCAAACGACACTGAAACCTCCTTAACAGATGAATTTCAGTCACGTCTGGCTGAAGACGAAAAATTTAGCGCTAGCAGGGAGGCAACCCATGCAATTTGTTGTAATTTTTGTTTCATATTTTGTGTATACATGTGTAGACTTTTTATTTTGTGTGTTATTTTTGTAGGGAAAGGCACAAACGGAGCATTTTAAAACAGAAGGAATTGTGTTTGGCAATTAAAGAGGAGAAACAATTCATTAAGATGGCTGAGTAAAGAATTAAATCTTAAGACGCATCCTAATGGATTTATATACCAAACAAGTGGCGTATTGCATACACAATTCTGTTGCCTTAATTATTGCTTTGATTCGCTTTTCTGTTGTAATTATCTTTGTTTTCGTAGACAGGATCCAGACTTTTTGACCTTTCACGATTTCTTTGTTGTTTAGCTAACAATCGTCCTCTGGAAGATACTTGTGCTATATTGTATTCACCCATTTTCAGGTACTATAAATTCAGCCCGTCATTACACTTTTGAAGGCATCCTGATTTGAAAAAGATACATAAAAAAATGGAAGCCACTTCAAGAAGACGAGTTGAAAACATCTGTGTGTTTTGCGGTACTAGTGTTGGTACTAAGCCACAATACATAGAAGCAGCACAGGAATTGGGTCGAGTCTTAGCAGCAAGGAATATGCACTTAATATATGGCGGAGGAAATCTTGGACTTATGGGGATCGTTTCAAAGGCTGTACAGGAAGGAGGCAGTCATGTTTTTGGAATCATCCCAAAACCCTTGGCAGAGGCGAATCTTATTGGATCATCAAACGGAGAGGAACTGATCGTGCCAGGTATGTCTGAACGACTGGTAGAAATGATAAACGTTCTGATGCTTTTATTGCTTTGCCAGGTGGCTTGGGCACATTGGAGGAAATATTTATAGTACTATCTTGGGCGAACCTGAACATACACCAAACCGCTTGGACTGCTCAACATTGATGGATTTTATGATTTTCTTTGTGTGTTTCTTGATGATGCTCGGAGAAATGGGTTCGTGTCGAAACCTATGAAAGAACTCCTCTTTACTGCCAGAACTGCTCCGGATCTATTGACCAACTCATAGCCTATGAACCACAAGTTGACCCTATCATTTCAAAGATAAAATGGTCCGATGATGATCGTGGTAAGAAGCGTCGAATAAATCTGGATCTTAACCTTTAATTTCCTGTAGAATTTCAACTAACCAGGTACGATTTTCTAAACTCTTCTTCTATTGTTTAAGACATTGGGGACAATGTCTCATTTAGGTTTGGGGGTGAGATATGTTATAGTACTTGTTTGTATTGTGTTTTTATTTTTAGTCCAAAATTTTTCGAAAAATACAAAAAAATGAAAAATTTTCAAAAATTACAAAAATATTTTGTGTTTTTGTGTTTTTAATTTGACTAAAAAAGTGAAATTGGTAAGAGATAGCCGAGTAAGGAGTTTCCATTCCTGAGACGTATCTCAAGCCTATTTCGAAACAAGTTAATTTTTGTTTATTTCATTTTAAATTATTAATTTGTGAATTCTCCTTAAAATGGACTAAAATGGATCTTCATATGCTCAGTTGACAGGTATTATCAACATATATAGTAACATACGGACATGAGCTAAAATTGAAAAGTTTGTAATATTCAGTGCTCTAGTTTAATTGGAGGAAGCATCTCAAAAAGCAGTGGAGTAAAAAAAAAAAAAAAAAAAAAAAAAAACGTCCGAGATCCGAGTTATTAAGTCTGTAAGGGTGTTTTAACACCTAGTGCCCTAAAACCAACTGGTTTGGGAGTCACTGGCCCAACACTCGCTACATGGATCAAAGATGCTGCAAAAATATATTTATATCTGAAGTCTGGGTAATTAAGTCCGTAGGGGTGTCTTAACACCTGGTGCCCTAAAACCAACTGGTTTGGGAGCCACCGACCCAAAGCTCGCTACATAGATGGAAGATATTGTATATAATAAAAAATAGAGAAAAATCAAAGAAAAAATCAGAATAATCAGAAAATATTATTCTATTGCTCCAAAAGATGTGAAATCTGATAGAACTTTAGGACAAAAATATTACTCTCTTATCAACTGCACTTATGACTGTTGTGGGCAAAAATGAGTTGTTTAATATTTTGTTGGCTGTGTATATGAAGAATGGTAAAATAATCGGAGAATTTACTTATTCGGTAATTTAGAATAAAACAAAACAACTAGTAACTTGGAGTAAAAGTTTTACCTGATTAGTCACTAAATTTCTTTATTCTCTTTTCGCTTGTCTTTTTGCTTTTGTGTGCATTAGTTTTACTACTTTTTACTTTTGTAAAATGTTTGTGGGTATCATTGCTGTAAGCCCTCACGAGACTACACTCGTCCACTAGGGACACCTAGGGGGTTTAAAGGCTTGTTGCATATGCTAAATGCAACCGTGATCCCTACGAAAGTGGCTTAGTTAAAGTTATTTCATGTTATTTTATTTTTGTTTTGCTCGAGGACTAGCAAAATGTTAGGTTTGGGGGTGTGATGAGCGGAAAATATACAATATTTCCCGCTCATTTTACCTAATATTTTGTTTAGTTTCTCGGGTTTGATGAACGTTTTGATATGTTTTATTTTATTTTGCAGATAAAATAATATCGGGACTTAATGAAATCATTTAGGACGAAATGTGGATCAAATAAGGGCAATTATTGGACTTGATATATTAATTTTGGAGATTGGAAACTTGAAGGGCGTTTTTGACGAAGTGCAGTTTTGGAAATTCCAGTTTTGCGCATCTGTCGTATTTTGGGCATAATTTTACTCAGATATCGGATTGAGCTGATTCAAGTGCCAGATTAAAGAAGACTCAAAGATCTACAACTTTGAAAGAGAAAATATTTTCGAATTCTGATGATTTCATGACCGAAATTGATGAACCATCCAGAAGTGTGTGGAGTGTAATTATTAAAAGTCATTATCAATCATTTTCAAAGCAAAATATTAATTAATAAATAATTAATAAAAATTATCAAATCACCACCAAACAAGATAAGCAATTAGTGGAGCAATTATGGATTTGGTGGAGTAATTAGTGGAGAAATTAATAATGGATTTGGTGGAAATTGATTGATGATTTGATGGTGGCAAAATTTTGCCTATAAATACCAAGCCATTTCATTTGTAAAATTCATACTTTCTTCTTTGAAATTCTTAATGAATAAATAAGAAGATTGTATCTAGTTTGTTTATTTTTAGTTTTCAGTAATTAATTTTCAGTTTCGCACTTTCTTTTCTTTACTTTTCAGTTTTTACTTTCCGCAATTTACTTTTACGCACAGTACTTTTCTTTCTTTAATTTTTCAGTTTTTACTTTTCAGTAATGAGGAGGTAATTTCCCAAGCTAGGGTGAAAGGTAATTCTTTTACTGTTACTATTTAGATTAATCTCCCTAAAAATAATATATTCACTATTTAAAATACTGATTAATAAAGGATACCGCTATATTGGTCGGTTGGCAATTCAATTTAATCTGGTTTAAACCTGACTAATCAAGGATACCGCCAGATTGGTCGGTTGGTAAATTTATTTTGGTACCGCCTTTATGGCTGGATTATGGACAAATTTTACCGCCTATATGGCTGGTTGGACTTAATTTGACTTAATCAGGATACCGCCAGATTGGTCGGTTGGTAAAATAATATCACAAGTTTATATATTATTTTATGGGAGATATCTAAATTAGTAGTAGTAAAAGTAATTCCTTTTACCTTAGCATTTTATTTTATTTTACTTTTCAGTTTTACTTTATGTCTTTTACTTTTCAGTATTTTTACTTTATGTCTTTTACTTTTAAGTTGTTACTAGCCCTAGTTATGTGTTAGTTATCTGGGGTTGTGATGAATTCTAATATCACCGGTTTATAAGGGGTGTTTTATAGTTTGGGTAATTTAAGGTTTACTTATTAAGTCTTAAGCTTAATGCTTTTGTTGTCTGATCACCAATAAGATTGATGTGGTAAATCTAAAATGAACTAGACATAGGGATTTTAGGTTTCAGCCTTAGACTTAATAGCCCACGATCTTCCTTGAGGATAGATAACCCTTTAATAGATTTCCTTACAGGATAGGAATATACCTGTCGGGCGGGGGTAGCCATAATTGGAACTTACACTTAATGAATCCAGATAATTTGGTTGACATAGACATATGGTTCAATTGGGTTAAACTGGGTATTTGTGTCTGACCATCGACAGAGGCTTTTGCATAATTTAGTGTTCCAGGTTAGTAAACTGATTTATTACACAAACATAAAATAACCACTTCATCTTTTAAATGATATTAGAATGATTCACAACCCTAGATCTTTGTGTCTTTTGTTATTTTCCTTAGTATTTTCTTTTGTCTTTTTATTATTTATTTATTTATTTAGCAAATCTACAATCAACCAAATCAATCAAGCAATCATTCTCTTCTCCCTCAATTAGATATTTGTAAATAAAAGTATCAATAATTAATAACAACAGTAGAAATTAAGTCCTCGTGGGATCGATATTTTTATACTACTTGAACGATACGTGCGCTTGCGTTATACGTGTGTGTTTACGCCGGTCAGAAACCTTAATATTTAAAATAGTGAGTGTGAGAGGGATATACGACAGTACATCCCACGATCTCCGTTGTTAGTCCAAAAAGTGAGATTCAAAGGCGCCTCGAGACGGCTTTGTTTTCGTTCCCCTACGGATGGTGTCCATTTTGGGTCAATATCAAGTTTGGGTTCCGAAAGGATAGAGATTCTAGATGTATCTTGTGAACTGACCTACCCTACGGCGGCACTTCACTCGTTAAGTCAAAGAATCTCGAAACAGCGGGTTACACTCACAAAGGAATAATTAACTGTTAATGAAATTCATGATCAAATAAAACGGTAGTTGTTTAATATAGGAATAAGAGTTATTCCCGCATATATTAAAACAGCTGAGATTGTCTCAATCCATCTTGCGAGTACTTGACCTACCCTACGGCGGCACTTACTTGTGGGATGATGGATCTCTGTGGCATAGTAATTCTTTTAGGTTCTTATTCATTATTCATGGTTCATGCATCATGTTTAATTTTTATGCCAAAATTCTTTGATGATTTTAATATGCGATGAATGAATGTTAAATGCATGTTTATTTTATTTTCAGCCATGGTTTCTCCAATTATTTCCATTCTCTCAAATGATAAGTTGACCGGAGAAAATTATGTAAAATGGAAAAGTAACATGAACGATATCCTGGTCTATGAAGACCTAAAGTTTGTCCTGACGGAGGAACGTCCTCCTGAGCCGGCCAGAAATGCCGGCCAAGTTGTGCGCGATACCTATCAGAAATGGGTCGCAGCAAATGAGAAAGCCCGCTCTACTTGCTAGCATGGATGTCTGAGGTTCTTGCTGCAAAGCATGAACCTATGGCTCTAGCATCACAGATGATGGAGTCATTGCAGGGCATGTTTGGGCACCTTCGGAGCGTCAACGCCATGAGGCCATGGTCTCAGCGATGACTGCTAAGATGAAGGATGAGACATCAGTCCGAGAGCATGTCTTAAGGATGATGACTTATCTCAATACTGCTGAAACCCATGGAGCTCGTATTGACGAGCGTAGCCAGGTGACCATGATCATGGAAACTCTTCCGAAGAGTTTCTTGCAGTTTAAGAGCAACTATGTTATGAACAAGTTGACTTTTACTTTGAACCAACTGCTAAATGAGCTCACCCATTACGAGTCCATGCTGGTGGATCCTCGTAAATCCAGTGCAGAGGCAAATGTTGCCGAATCTTCTAAATCTGCAAAGAAGAAGAAGAAAGGCACTGGAAAGGCTAAAGGTAAAGCCATGAAAAAGAAGAACAAGAAAGGCTCCAAGGATTCCAAGCCCAAAGGAAAATGTTTCCATTGCAACAAAAATGGGCATTGGAAAAGGAACTGTCCTAAATACCTTGCTGAGCTAAAGGAGAAAAAGGAAACAGGTAAATATGATTTACTCGTTATTGAATCTCTATTGGTGGAGGATGACAAATCCGCTTGGATTACTGATTCCGGGCCACTAACCATGTTTGTTCTTCTTTACAGCTACTTGATTCAT
>SKCR01010837.1:0-22055 GCA_019454045.1 Zanthoxylum bungeanum
TTTATAGATTGATACTGTCTCATATCATCTCAATCCAGTGTTAATCATATGGACTTTCGCCATTTATTAGTCAAAGTAAATAATATTACAAAACGGCAAAAGGCAATTTCATTATCACATAGTTAATTTTGTACAATAATACCATATCATTTACAAACAGTGACGCTATGGGACATAATGTCTAACAAAATGTATATTATCAAATATAGTTCCTGGTCAAGATTTACTAACACGGGTTGGTTAGTCAAATCCGTTGAGACCAGTACATGTCGTATATCGAGACTTGGTCCGATGCTTTATCCCAATGAACCATGAGTATGGGGAGACTCGTATAGACGTGTAGGTGTTTATAGTGGATGAACACTGAATGACTCACCGAAGATTCTTAATGGATGGTACACCAACGTCAATAAGAATCTTCTTGGGTTGAGTAGCATAATGGTCATTTGACTTGAGATACCACTGTGGATGTATGGGACATCCTCCACACTTAGATGGCAGTCACGTCAACGATATATTTAGATCAGACCTCCGCCTGTTCGTTGGGTGTGGACCGATCCTCAGGAAATCCTGTGTATCAAGATAAGATCCGTCAGTTCTATGTACAAAACATAGGTAGTCTATATATGATTAGCAGTCTGTTAAATCTGTGGCCACAGTATACTTCGGAAGTGAGTTCCGAATGTTATTTAGAGATTGCTAATAGATACATCGACGGGATAATACCTAAAGAGATTTGACATTTACATCTATATCTCTGGATTATCCGGATACCTGTGACAGAGGGATTATATGTATGCAATGACCTCTACCTGTATGATTCAGCTAGTTTATCCGTGGTCGTCATAATTTACGGGTGGGTAAATTATGGACACGAAATTGGATTTTGTGATGGATATATCTGAATCTAGAGAGTCTCACTAATGAAATATACTCGTAGAGCACTAGGGCAACTTTTATGAATAATGGTGATTATTTATACATCGTTTAAACGTTAAACGAAATATACATGCGAACGGGCCGAACCGTCGTTTCCTAATTAATGTGTGTTTGTATTTAATATATGATATTATTAAATACACATTAATAAATTGTCAAATAAAGGTATTTGACATATATCATTAATATATGTAATTGAGATATTTAAAGTAAATATAATACATGTATTTGAGATATTTTTATTTAATTAATTATTTAATTATTTAATTATTAAATGATTAATATAATTAAAATATAAATATCTCACCAAATGATAAAGTTAGGAAATGATTATAAGCATTTATTATTGACTTTAAAGTAAACGAAATGGTAGTCAATTGGATTTGACTTCCTGGATATTTATTTTAAATTTTTAAAATTGAAATATTTTTTCCTTTATTTTTTATCAATTTTCGGCTATGTACCTATATAAATATAATTGTTATATTTTTAAGTTGCTTTTGTTGACTTGTTGAATTTTCATTAAAGTTGTAATGATCAAATTGCAAGTTGATTAAAGTAAGCTTTAAATGAAACAAATGAAAAATATCTAGATATTTTTTCTTACTACAATTCGGCCAAGGGCTTGATTTGGGTGAGTATATATTGTTTTGTTTCATTTTTAGGGTTTAATGATTCATAAGTCACAAAATGAAACACAAAAGTAGTTGAGAGAAAAGTTTGAAGAATAGAAGGAAAACCTTGGAAATCTTAAGGTTTTGTAAGTTTTCTTTCAAATCTTCCAACATGAAAAATGTTTCTAACATGCTTAGCTTCATCTTTTGTTGCTTTGATGTTGTCTCTCTACTTATAGTTTGTGTTTTAATTGTTGTGAACTTGAATGAAAGATGTGTGTATGTAAGTAGCCTTGAAATGGTTTCAAAGGATTACTTTTGATTCTTTGAAAATCAAAGTTTCCATTATAGAGTTAGTAAGCCACTCCTTGGTGACCTAGAATTGTTCTAGAGTTATTTCAAAGTGGTGAGGCTTGATTGGTGAAGTATTGAATGTATTAAAGTGTTGGATTTTGTAAATTTGGTGAAATTGGACAATTGATGAAATTGAAAAATTAGGGTTCATAACCCACTCCAAATTTGGGGCTTTTCATATATGTGATGTATTATGGTATGAATATGATGCATGTAAAATTTTAGGTTGATTGGATTTGATCTTGGCTGTTTTAAACATAAAGGACCAAATTGCAATTAATTGAAAATTTATGGGTCTCTCGGTAATTTCAAAAAAATTGGGGATTTGTGTGAAATCTGATTTTTATGCATTAGATGTGTTGAAAAATATTTTAGAAATGATTTAGAATCATCCAAAATTATATTTCCCAACTATTGGACTAAAATAATCAATTTACAAAGTTTTGGGGCAATTCGGTAATTACCAACAAATTTGATCTCTTGTGTACTTTTTCAGAATTTTATAATTGGATAATTAAATAAATAAGTTTATTTGATTGATCCGAGAAAAAGTTTTGAAATCGGAAAATTTTGATTTTCCGCGATTCCGCTACGTTGCCGATATTCCCCTTTAAAACCCCAACACTCTGGTAACTAGTCTCTATAATCGGATAATCATGACCTAGTCATATTATCCCGATAACTGCAGTACTAAAGAGTACTAGTTCCGTATCCTACGTGACCATCATCTCCATATAACTGGAGTGATACTTCCATCTTGACATCACACCCAATACACTATGATTCTCAAAATACCCAGAAGAGGCGTACACAGAACCGGTTAAAGCCCTGGACGATCAAAACCAAAGTATATTGATTGTCGCATGTTTTAGTGGTGCAAGTCTCAGGTTAAGACCAAATACACCTACCCTGATTCGGACTTCCATAGACACATAGTCATACTACCAATGGAATTCTGAGGGGTATATCAAGAGCGAAGCTGTTTCCGTACCATTGGTAAACACAACCTCTTATTACACTTGCATGAGTATCCAATACCCAAATATATGAGAACTATGCCGTTATGCTCCCACAACGCGCACAAGTGCAATACTAGTCTATTCCGCATTATCGATGTCCAATCTCGATAATACTCCGACTAGGGATGTTTTAATGATTAAACCTTCATGGATTGATACTATCTCATATATTATCAATCCGGAACTAATCATATGGACTTTTATCATTTATATATCCCGGTAATCTAATTACAAATGATAAAAGAGCAATTTCCTTTGTCACATAGTTAATTTGTACAACATTACCATGTTCTGTACAAATAGTGATGCTATGGGTCATAATTGTCCAACAATCTCCCACTTGGCCTATAGCCAATCACTGAAGTGTCCTACACTTGAACTATGTACTGGTCGCTCAAACTTCTGCTGAGAAACTGCTTTCGTCAACGGATTTGCAAAGTTATCATCTGATGCGTTTTATTCGATCATCATATCGCCACGATGTATGATCCGAACGAATCAGATGAATAGTTGTAGTATATACTTGGATCATTGATGAGACTTGTAATTCTTTAGCCTGTGTTGTAGCCTAGCTCAGCTGCTAACAGAACTACTCCTAATCTGATTAGGTTTATTTAGATCCAAAGTGCTTCTATTGCTGCCTCAGCTGCATCAATATTCTGCTTTTGTTGTTTATTCAACAACAGTATCTTGCTTGGAAGATTTCCAGCTCACTGTTCCGTTATTCAAACTATATAATACCCTTATTGCGACTTACAGTCATCTTTGTCGGTTTGGAAACTTGCAGCAGTGAACCCAGTCACTTCAAGTTCTCCTTCTCCATAGCTCAAGAAAGCATCATTAGTTCATCTATGATACTTACGGATGTTCTTAACATCAATCCAGTGACTATCACTTGGATTGGCCTGATTGTGACTCCATGTGCTCAAAGCATATGAGACACCAGGTCACGTACATTTCTTTCAATGTACGAGTTCTCGGAGAGTGTCAACAACCTTTAGATATATCCCACTAGATCTTTATTCCTAGAATAAAGGTTGTCTCTCCTAAGTATTCTACGAAGAATATTCATGAAAGCCAAGCTTTCACCGATTGTAATATGGGAATGTCATTTCCAAGAAATGATATATCATCATTATGTAGGAAAATCACTTTCAGTTCGCTCCCACTAACCTCCTTATATACACAAGAATCATTTTCGTTTTGATTTAAATCATATACCATTATGATTACATCAAAACGATAGTTCCAAGAACGCAATCCTTGCTTCATTCCACAAATGGATCGAATTAACTTGCAAACCTTGTTTGCTCGTTTTGGTGTGACAAAACCGTCAGGATGTTATAAACATCCTCCAAAAGGTTTCCGTTTAAGGAAAGTGATTTTGACGTTCAGCTGCCATATTTCATAAATGAAACATGCAGCATTAGCAAGCATTATCCAAATAGATTTTAATCATGGCAACGAGTAAAAGGTTTTGTCGTAATCGACACAATTTTGATAACGATACCTTTTCGCTACAAGCCTAGCTTATTACGTTGGTATGTTGCCATCCATGTATGTCTTCATTAAAGACATATATAGTAACAATAGACACAATGCCTTCCGGTACATCAACTAGTGTCCAAAATTAGTTGGTATACATGGAATCCATTTCGGACATCATGGCACTTTGCCATAATAGGGAGTCGATACCATGTATCACTTCCTCATACGTAGTCAGTTCGTGTTCCTCAATAAGATTGACATTTTTACGAGGTGAGATCAGAAACCCATACCTCACAGGTTGTTTCTGACACTCTCCGACTTACGCGGTTCTTGTGTATTCGAAGATTGTGGCATAGTTTCATCCCTGATGAACTATTTTTTTTTCCATTAAGGACTAGGTGCCTGAAGCAGTATTACTCCGATTTTCATCGAGTTTTACTTTCCTCCCACTTACCACTGCATATACGTATTCCTCTTAGGAAAACCGCATGTAGAGCAACAATTACATTGTTCTCTTGTGAGTTTTATAAGTACTATACTTTGGTTTCCCTAGGATAACCTATAATTAGGCACTTATCCGATTTGGGTTCTAGTTTGGTATCATCCAAACATATTCCCAGCATTCCTAAATCTTCAGGAATTAGAAAACCCGGTTTCTTTCCTGTTCATATTAAATATGAAATATGTCTAACAGATTTTCATGGAACCTTATTCAAAATAAGTATTCAACTGTTAAATTCTTATCCCTAGAAGGAAAATGGTAGCTCAGAGTGACTCATGATTAACCTGTTAGTGTTCCTAGAACATGCCAAGGATCTAATAAGCATGTAAAGGTGTTCATAAATTCAAAATAAGTTTTGGAATATACTTACAATGAACGGATTTGAGCTTTAAAATTTTGAGAAGAGATCTCCAAGATCCAAGCTTTAAGTGATGATTCCAACTCTTGAAGTAGTTTCCCTATCACCTTAGTTGATTTCTCCAAGTGCTAGCTTTGTTGATTTTGCCACAAAATCAAAGAGAAGGAAGAAGGCCATTCACGCCCATATGCCTTGTGTATTAGGGTTTTTCTTTTTCCAAAAGATGTGTTACCC
This sequence comes from Zanthoxylum bungeanum, assembly GCA_019454045.1. Lineage (NCBI taxonomy): Eukaryota > Viridiplantae > Streptophyta > Magnoliopsida > Sapindales > Rutaceae > Zanthoxylum > Zanthoxylum bungeanum. The sequence goes on from SKCR01010837.1 coordinate 5,509, forward strand.
AAGTGTGAAGAGAGAGGGCTTGGGTTTTGTTTAAGGGTTTTTACCCTTTTCACCAAAACCATGTAGTTGGGGTAATTTGGTTTCACCTAAACCAAGTGGTTGGAAAGTAAGTGGTTTTGGCATAAATGCCAACCACTTTCCAACCACCACTTCAAATGTGTGACATGTGTGAAGTGGGCCCCACCATTTTGAATTCAAAACTCAAAAATGTCTCTACGAACATTTGCCGCGGCGCGGTTCCGTTTAATCCGATTAAACTAACTTTCGTCGCTAAATAATTAAATCTAATTTAATTAAATGACGATGCCTCACAAATATATTACAAACGTCGTTTATGAATTAATTCTAAATTAATTCATTCGTTCGTATTAAGAGTCTGACTTTAATTTCGTAACGAAATCCAATTCATATTAATATATCTGATATATAATTTTAGCTCATACGAATAAATTAAATAGAAAAATCAAATTTAACTATTAAATTTATTTTACCGATTAATTCCAAATTAATCACGTTCTCTCTCTTCCGAACACATTTAATCCCAGATTAAATAATACCTCAATTAATCCCAGATTAATTTTCTCCATCTTAATTAATCTCAGATTAATTAGCTCTCTTAATTAATCCCAGATTAATTCTAATTTAAATCAACTATCATCGGTGAATCTTTGGGAAGCGACCCAAAAGATCCCTGGATATGTTGGCAGTAAATACGGTCATCGGATTATCCGAATACGTGCGTACCTCATACCACGTGCTTACCGATTTACAAGACATGGTTGGCTTCTAGCAAAGCACCGTGCCTACCCAATTCTCCAAAAATATTCTTACTGGAATATATAATCTATGTCAGGCGTAGTATACGTAGTATTGCGTATTGCGATCCAGTATTGGATGCCACGTGCTAGGCCTGAGGCTGGAATGTGTCTGCCCCGTATGAAGCACATGTCGGATGTCTGGTAACTAGTCTCTTTAATCAGACATACATGACATAGTCATAATATCCCGATGACTGCAGTACTTAAGAGCACTAGTATCGTATCCTACGTGACATCATCTCCACAATGACTGGAGTGATACTTCTGTCTTGACATCACACCCAATACACTACGATTCTCGATATACCCAGCAGAGGCGTACACAGAACCGGTTAAGGCCCTGGACGACCAAAACTAAAGCATACCGATTGTCGCAAGTATTAGCGGTGCAAGTCTCAGGTTAAGACCAAATACACCTACCCTGATTTCAGACTTCCATAGACACATAGTCATACTACCAATGGAATTCCGAGGGGTCTATCCAGAGCGAAGCTGTTTTCCGTACCATTGGTAAAACACAACCTCATATTACACTTGAATGAGTATCCAATACCCAAATATATGAGAACTATGACGTTATGCCCTCACAACGCGCACAAGTGTAATACTAGTCTATTCCGCATTATCGATGTCCAATCTCGATAATACTACGACTAGGGATATTTAATGATTAAACCTTCGTGGATTGATACTGTCTCATATCATCTCAATCCATGAACTAATCGTATGGACCTTCTATTATTTATACATCTATGGTGATCTAATCACAAATGATAAAAGAGCAATTTCCTTTGTCACATAGTTAATTTGTACAACAACACCATGATCTGTACAAATAGTGACGCTATGGGTCATCATTGTCCAACATAACCTTATCACGTCTAACAAAATTCGGTTTCTCCGTTCGGACCCACCATCAAATTGAGGTGCTCCGAGAGGAGTCCACTATGAAAGAATACTATACTCTTTCAGGTAATCGAGAAACTTATCGCTTAAGTATTTTCCACCATGGTCTAACCGTGATGATTTAATACTTTAGCTGATCTGTCTGTCTACTTCGTGTCGAAACTCTTTGAATCTATCAAAAGTTTCCGATTCGTGTTTCTAAAGAAACATATAACCATAACGCGATGCCACATCTGTAAAGGTTACGAAGCGTTCATATCCACCTCTAGCCTAGCTAGATATGGGCCCACTTATGTCACTATGAATGAGGGCTAACAGATCGATGGCACTTGCACTTTTACCAAGTAAAAGGTGTGTTAGGCACTTTGCCTAATAAACTCGATTCGTAGACATTATTGATTAGAATCAAATATTCATAGTATCCATTCTTCGAAAGTATAGATATACGAGTCTTGTTTAATGTGTCCCAGACAACAATGCTACAAATAAGTCTCATCTGATCAAATCAGTTTGAGCTATTTGTTTGTCATGTCATATGTATGAGATTCATTTATATTCAAAATATAAATATTGTTATTCACATCTAATGTGTATATCTCAATATCATCTTTATAAAATAAAACACTTTAGTGTTCTAGAATATAAAGGTATACCCGCAACGAGTTATACTCTGATATATTGATAATGTTTCTAGTCAAACTAGGTACATTATAACAGTTTCCTAATTTAAGTACACACCAACAGGTAGTTCCTAAACTTAGGTATCTACGGTTAAAACAGCGACTCTCGTACCGTTTCTGACTCGTAGGTAAATCTCAACTGAAGTCAGTATCCTGCTTATCAGCAGATTCCGCATATCAGTACATATCTTTATGTACCACATCTAGTATCAAAATCCAATTTTGAAACTAATAGTGAACAAGCCGGAGCCTTGCCTCTCCTTCATTTCCTTAATGTCTACCTTGTCCATGCGGCAGTCATGCTTTAGTGACCCTGTTTGCCACAGTTTATGTAGACATCTTGGGATATATCCTTGTCTTCCTAGAAGACTATGATGATTTTGCCTTTGCCCCTTTTAAAAGCTCTGGTTCTTCCTTCTAGAGCATAGCCAACAACCCTCCAAGAATTTTCCCCAAAATGGTTGCTTTGGCCGAATGTGGAGGTCCTTCCACTGGATTGTAATTTTTTCATGCACAAGTTCATTAGATGACTTAAGTATGATTATATGTATGAAATATGATGTTATACATAATCAATTTGAGAAAAATGCATTGGATGATTTTTTCCCCAAAATTGTTGCTTTGACCGAAAATGGAGGTCCTTGCACTGGATTGTAATTTTCTGTTTACAAGTTCATTAGATGACTTAAAACGTATACGGGACTTAGATTAGTGATTCAATCGGATTGAAAAACAAATCGAACCAAAAAATCCCTCTTGGCCGAATGCAATATAGCATGTTAAAGGACTTGATTTTTTGTTCAAATAAATGTTGGACATGTGTTTTGAACAAGTGATGATTAATAAATTAAATTGATGTTTTTTGAAATATTTGGTTTAATGAATTAATCAGGATTTACACTTTAATTAATTGAATTTTAAAATTTGGAATATTAAAATTTAATTAATGGGCTTAATTGTAAAATTGGGCTTGTATTATTACATTGGGCATAATGGGCTTGGTTGGGCCAAGTAGATTTGGGCCAAAAGGATTGGATCCAATTGGGCTTAAATCACTCTATTAAGTCCAAATATAGTAAAATGGGCTTTAATGTTTAATTGGGCCTTATGGGCTTGAAATTGATTTTATGACACTTGAGGGTGATTCCTTATTTGGGCTTGGTAATTGGGTTTGACCCACATTGACCAAAACCCAAGCCTTAATAAATCAATTGAAAGCCCATCGGACTTTAATTAAACAAACATTGGATGTTAGTTGGGCTTGGAGACCCAATTAGATTAGATTTAGAATCTAAGTCTTTAAAGCACATTAAAAGTGTAAACATTTAATTTAGAATTAAATAAATTGAATTAGTATTGAATACGACTTAAATTGGATTTAACGGGTAGTTCGATATAATTCGTGAATTCGTACCTTATGTACTTATTCTGAAACGAGTTGGACTCGCGCAAAATCAAACCGTTGTTTGAACATTGGATGATCACTTAAACAAAGACTAATTAATTGGATTTGATTGGTTGTATAACATGTCTTGATTGAATATATATGTATGTGATGAATGAATAGTGTATATCGGATGGATATTAGAAGGGAAAGGGTAATTTTAGAAATTATTGTAAATTTAGAATTTATAAATTGGACCTTATATTCTCTTCTCACTTTACGCACTTTATGATGTTTTAGAAGCATGCTTAAGGGTGTATGATGATGAGACCTAACAAAGATAATAAATTGGTTGCCAATTACGCAAAAATTCCTCAATTTATATTAAGCGATTATCCTTCTATTGAATGATTCTTGTTCAAGATCCAAAATTGGCATTGGTTTGTTGGCCAAGTCAAGACCTTTGTCAATTGAGGATGTACTTGAATCATGAGAGTTTTGTTCCACATCGGTGTCTTGTCCAAGTTGTGATTTGTTGGCCAAAGTCAAGATCACTTCTTGTCCAACGACATTGATTACGAAACTTTCCTTGTCAATGGGTCCCGCTTAACTGGAATCATTAGGTTTGTTGTGCCAAAGCCAAGGCCTAGATGATTCGGAGGATATGGTTAGGAAAATGTATTAGATACATTGGCATAAGTAATGTACATATGTTTTGGATTTGGAAGTCCACCTAACCGGATCTAGGAATTGGATGGGATCCAATTGATCTTTGAGATCTACCTAGTTAAATAGCATACAATTTGTTGGCCAAAGTCAAGGTTGTGTGTTATTTAACGGGATCCTAGCCCACTAGGAAATAGGATTTCCCGAGTTCTCAACAGAGGGTTAGAGACTTGATGAAAATAGTGGGAGGCTAGTATTGAATTTGCAATTTCGTTCAAATACTTAGCCTTACGCGTCTTTCAAAATTATTTCGTCTATTTATTAAAATTAGTTGGACTAATACATTGTTATTTTTTCTTGTAACAGTTTGACTGTACCCATTTTATCGTTGACTAGATAGTTGGACTATCGTAGTTGAGATGGCAAGCAAGGGAAATGTCCGAGACATCATCATGGGTGACAATGTCTTTAAGGGCATAAACTTCGCTGATTGGGAAATGAACCTAAGGATAGTCCTTGGGGTTGAGAGGATGCTGTACACTATACAGATACCTCTCCCGCCTAAGCCCACTGACCCACTTGAGCTGGAGTTATGGAAAACTCACAGCAATGATTGTGACACTGCTCAGGCTATTATGTTAGCTTCGATGACTCAGCACTTTCGTCGCCAGAATAAGGACTTGGATCCTTATAATATGATAGCTAGACTGAGAGATCTCCACCGCACCAACAAGCGGATGGAGAGGTACGAGTTGGTGAAGAAACTCTTTCGCGCCCCCGAATGACTGAAGGCGCATCAGTTGAGGCCCATGGGGCTCAAATGATCCCCGATATTGATGAGTTGGCCAATATGGGAATAGTCTTGGAGGCTGAGCTGACCGTAGATTTGATCTTACAGTCACTTCCTGATTCTTGGAAACAAATCATAATCAACTATAAGTTGATGGACACGGATGACTCTCTTGGAGAGCTGTTATCCATCTTAAAGGAGTCTGAAAAAGAACTCCAAAAAGGGGGCAAGCGCGAGGCGCACTATGCATCGACCTCTCAGAGGCCAAGGGCTGGGCCCAAAGCTACTGGAGGGGTAAGGAAGAAGAAACATAAGAAAAAGGGTAAAGGCAAGTTGACAAAAGCTTCTGGGAAGCCAAGGGACAAGTCTCAAGATGTCTGCCTCAACTGCGGCAAGAAGGGTCACTGGAAACGTGACTGCCGAATGGGCAAGGGACACAGGGAGGATATCAAGGCAGGCAAGGCACTAGCCTCTGGTATGTTTGTTATTGAGATAAATATGACTACTTCTAGTTTTAAAAATTGGATTTTTGATTCTGGTTGTGCTGCTCATATATGTACTGATTTGCAGGATCTGCAGAATAGCAGGATGCTGGCTTCAGGGGAGGTTGATCTACGAGTCGGAAATGGAACTTCTGTTGCTTGTTTTGGCTGTAGGGACTTTTGTTTTGGAATTTCCCTCGGGGCATGTGCTTAAACTTTTGAACTGTTTTTATATACCTAGTTTGACTAGGAATATCATATCTGTATCTTTGTTAACCCAGCATGGGTACACTTTTGTATTTAGAAACACTGGGTGTTATTTATATAAAAATGATGCAGAAATTTTCACTGCTGTTGCAAATAATGGCCTTTATATTTTGAATATAAATGAATCTCTTAAACATAAAATAACAAACAAAAGGCTCAAAAGGAGTAATCTAAAAGATGAAGCTTACATGTGGCATTGTCGTCTAGGACACATTAACAAGACTCGCATATCCACACTTTCGAAGAGTGGGTACTTGGACGGATTTAATCATAATTCATATGATGTCTGCGAATCTTGTCTTTTAGGCAAAATGCCTAAATCACCTTTTAATGGTAAAGGTGAACGTGCCACAGAACTGTTAGCCCTCGTTCATAGCGACGTATGTGGGCCCATGTCTAGCCAGGCTAGAGGTGGATATCATTACGTCGTAACCTTTACGGATGATGCATCTCGTTATGGTTATGTGTATCTAATGAGACACAAGTCGGAAACTTTTGAGAAATTCAAAGAGTTTCGACACGAAGTAGAAAAACAAACAGGCAAGAGTATTAAGACATTGCGGTCGGACCGTGGTGGCGAATACTTAAGTTATGAGTTTCAAGATTACTTGAAAGAATATGGTATTCTTTCACAGTGGACTCCTCCTGGAACACCGCAATTAAACGGTGTGTCTGAACGGAGAAACCGTACCTTGTTAGACATGGTAAGGTCGATGATGAGTCACACTGAGCTACCAATATCCTTCTGGGGATACGCATTAAACAGTGCGGTACTTATTTTGAATAAGGTTCCGTCAAAGTCTGTTGAACAGACTCCATATGAGATATGGACATGGAGGAAACCAGGTTTCTCTTTCCTGAAGATTTGGGGATGCTGGCAATATGTTAAACGTTTGGAAGGTACCAAACTAGAACCCAAATCAGATAAATGCCTTTTCGTGGGATATCCTAAGGAAACCAAAGGATATTACTTCTATCACCCACAAGAGAACAAAGTATTTGTTGCTCTACATGCATTTTTCCTTGAGAAGGAATTCCTAGATGCAGTGGTAAGTGGGAGGAAAGTGGAGCTCGATGAAAATCGTAGTGATACTGTTCCTGGCAATGAATCAATGACGGAACATAAACAAACCATCTGGGATGAGTCTGTACCACAATCTTCATATACACAAGGACCGCGTAGGTCGGAGAGAGTTAGGACGGTACCTGAGAGGTATGGGTTCCTGATCTCACCTCATGTAGATATTAATCTTATTGAGGATAATGAACCGGCTACGTATGAGGAAGCAATACAGAATATTGATTCCGCTTTATGGCAAGAAGCCATGAAGTCCGAGATGGATTCCATGTACGCCAACCAAGTTTGGACACTGGTTGATGCACCAGAAGGCGTAAAGCCTATTGGATGTAGATGGATCTTCAAGAAGAAGACCGACATGGATGGTAACGTGAAAACGTATAAAGCTAGGCTTGTAGCAAAGGGGTATCGTCAACAATATGGTATTGATTATGACGAAACTTTCTCACCCGTTGCCATGATTAAATCCATTCGGATAATGCTTGCAATAGCTGCATATTTCGATTACGAGATATGGCAGATGGACGTTAAAACCGCTTTCCTTAACGGAAACCTTTTGGAGGATGTTTATATGCAACAACCTGACGGTTTTATCGTACCTAGACTTGCAAACAACGTTTGTAAGTTAAATCGATCCATTTATGGATTGAAGCAAGCATCACGGTCATGGAATCAGCGTTTTGATGAGATCATAAAAGAATATGATTTCGTACAAAACGCTGATGACCCTTGTGTATATAAAGAAGGTTAGTGGGAGAGCACTGACTTTTATTGTCCTTTATGTCGACGATGTATTGCTTATAGGCAATGACATTCCCATGCTAACGTCGGTGAAAGCTTGGCTTTCATTAAAATTCTCCATGAAAGATCTGGGAGAAGCAGCCTTTATTCTGGGAATAAAGATCTACCGGGATAGATCTAGAAAGCTGCTTGGACTCTCCCAGAGTACATATATTGACAAAGTATTGAAGCGATTCAACATGGATCAATCCAAGAAAGGATTGATGCCAATGTCACGTGGTATCCTTCTGTCTAAGGACATGTGTCCTAAGACTAAAGAAGAGAGAGATAACATGATATGTACGCGACCTGATGTGTCATATGCTTTGAGCATGTGCAGTCGCTTTCAGGCCGATCCAGGTGAAGGTCACTGGATGGCAGTTAAAAATATCCTTAAGTATCTTAGACGAACTAAGGATACTTTCTTAATTTATGGAGGTGGAGAACTTGAGGTGTCTGGGTACACCGATGCAATTTTCCAAACCGACAAGGACGACTTCAAGTCACAATCGGGGTACATTTTTTGTTTGAATAACGGAGCAGTGAGCTGGAAATCTTCCAAGCAATATACTGTTGCCGATTCAACAACAGAAGCGGAGTATATCGATGCGTCGGAAGCAGCAAAGGAGGCAGTTTGGATCTGAAAATTCCTAATCGGATTAGGAGTAGTTCCGTTAGCAGCTGAGCCCGTGCCATTGTATTGTGACAATAACGGGGCTATAGCACAAGCTAAAGAACCAAGGTCTCATCAACGATCCAAGCATGTTCTTCGGCGTTACCATCTGATTCGGGAGATTATACATAGTGGTGATGTAAAAGTCGAGAAGGTCGCATCGGATGACAACATTGCAGATCCGCTGACGAAGGCTGTTCTTCAGCATGTGTTTGAACGACATATACATAGTTCAGGTATTAGATGCTTGAGTGACTGGCTATAGGCCAAGTGGGAGATTGTTAGACATTATGACCCATAGCGTCACTGTTTTGTAAATGATATTGTTTTATTGTACAAAATCAACTATGTGATAATGAAATTGCCTTTTGCCGTTTTGTAAAATTATTTACTTTGATATATTAATGGCAAAAATCCATATGATTAGTTCCGTATTGAGATGATATGAGACAGTATCAATATAAAAGGTTAATCATTAAATATCCCTAGTCGGAGTATTATCGAGATCGGACATCGATAATGCGGAATAGACTAGTATTGCACTTGTGCGAGTTGTGAGGGCACAACGGCATAGTTCTCATATATTTAAGTATTGGATACTTATGCAAGTGCGATAGGAGGTTGTGTTTTACCGATGGTACGGAAAACAGCTTCGCTCTGGATAGACCCCGCGGAATCCCATTGGTAGTATGTCTGCGTGTCTATGGGAGGCCGCATCAGGGTAGGTGTATATGGTCTTAACCTGAGACTTGCATCGCTAGTACTTGCGACAATCGGTAAACTTTGGTTTTGGTGGTTCGGGGCTTTAACCGGTTCTGTGTACGCCTCTTCTGGGTTTATCGAGAATCGTAGTGTACTGGATGTGATGTCAAGATGGAAGTATCACTTCAGACATATGGAGATGATGATCACGCAGGATACAGAACTAGTACTCTATAAAAGGTTGCAACCGTCGGACAATATGAGTAGGTCAGGATTGTCCGATTTAAAGAGACTAGTTGTTTGATGTCCGATATATGTTTCGTACGGGGCAGACACATTTCCAGCCCCAGGCCTAACATGTGATCGTCCGATACTGGATCGATGTACGCGATACTACGGTATACTACGCTTGATAAAGATATAATATTCCAATAAGAATATTTCTGGAGAATTGGGTAGGCATGGCGCTTTGCTAGAAGCCAACCTTGTCTTGTAAATCGATAAAAACGTAGTACGAGGTACGTACGTGTTCGGATTATCCAACGACCGTATTTACTGCCGACATATCGGAAGATCTCTTGGTCGCTTCCTGAAGATTCACCTATGATGTTTGATTCGAACTTTATTAATCTTGGATTAATTACGGAGAAATTTTATCTTGGATAAAATGCCTAATTAGGAGAGAGAACGATTGATTTGGAATTAATCGATAAAATAATATATTCGATATATTAAACGAAATTAGATTTCGGCGCGAAATTAAAATCGGATTTTAATTCGGGCAAACGAATTAATTTAGAATTAATTCGTTAGCGATGTGAATAGTAATTTCGCTAGGCATAATTATTTAATTTACGTCGCGACGGAAATTCGTTAATTCGGAATTAGCGAAACCGAGCCCGAAAGTGTTTGCGGACACATTCGTATTTTGAAACGAGTGGGACCCGCAAATCACATCGCGAAGTCTCATCACTTGACACGACTAGTTGATGGATGTATCTAGTCACCTTTATTGGATGATACATTGTCACTATTCTCAATGTAAGTAGGTGAGGCCATTTAATGGCTTTTTGGGAGGGAAAAAGTTTTCACGGTTTTGGAGGGATATTTGCCAAATATTTTTTTTTGGTAAATGTGATCTCATCATTCACGTTTTGGAAACAAGAAAGAGAAAAACCAAAAAGCAAACCAAAAAGCCTCTCTCCCTCTTCTTCTTCTTGCTCACGCCGTGAGCTTCAACAAGGGCAAAGAAAATTGTTTTTCATTTCTCCATTTTGCTAGCACAATGAAGGATCAAAGGAGGTGATAGGGAAACAACCTTGGAACACTTGAAGACTTGAAGCTTCTCTCCCTTTATGCTCTTGGCCGAAAGTTTCCACCTTAAAGACTCAAGGATTTTCTTCATCATTTTTCGTCACAAGCTTTGTAAGTATGATTCCGCCATGCTTCAAGCTTTGCATGTATAAATCGTGTGTTTCATTGGCTTATACTTTCTTTGGGACTAATAATAGAAACCTTCAGACTTTGACAAGCACATCTTCGACTACACCTCTCGAAAATATTAGCAATCTATCAACAAGTTACAGAGAGACTGAGGTGGTCATTGCTTCTCCAATTTGCAGTTTCCTGTAAATAGAAAAAGGCATCAAGTTAACACTAGCACCTAAATCACATAAAGCCTTACCGAAGTTATGTTCTCCTATGGTGCAATAGATGGTGAAACTGTCATGATCTTTCAACTTTGGGGGAAGCTTCCTTTGATTGATGGCGTTGTATTCTTCTGTCAATGCTACTATATCATAATCTCGTAATGTATACTTTCGTGACAGAATGTCTTTCATGAATTTGACATAGCTGGGCATCTGTTCCAACGCTTCTGTAAATGGAATGTTGATATGCAGCTTTTTGAAGATCTCCAGGAATCGACCAAACTGCTTGTCTAGTTTGTTTTTCTGGAGATGCTGTGGAAAAGGTGGAAGTGGAGTGAATCTTTCTCGATCATTTGCTTTTGCCTCTTTTTCCTCTATCTATTGATCTTCTTCGTTGCTTTCTTTTGGAACTTCCTCAACAGTTGCCTTGACTCCAATATTTTTGTTGATTTCTGTACGGCTTTTCAAAGGGATGGCATGACATTGCTCCTTCCCCATGTTGCTTGGATTTGGTTCCGTGTTGCTAGGAAGGGTAACTTGCGGTCTGTAACTCTGAGCATTGGCCAGTTGTCCCATTTGATTCTCCAGTGTTTTCAAAGATGCTGCTTGACTTTGAATTAATTTTGTTTGGGATTGAAACTTGGCATCATATAATGTTGCTCGAGAGTCGTATTTTGTTTCTAGCTTTTTCAAATGAGCCAACACTTCTGTTATTCTTGGTTCTTTTTCATACTAATGGCCTTTGTTTTACTGTTGAAATCCCGGTGGTGGATTGTTCATTTGCCCTAAATTGTTGCTCCATGCGAAATTGTGATGATTCCTCCACCCTGGGTTGTAGGTGTTGGAATATGGATTGTTTTCCTGTTTGTTGAAATTGTTGACATAATTCACCGTCTCATCATGTTGGTTGTATGATTCTGCCTCTGGTGCTTCTCCATATGGTGAACTTGTGGATCCAGTATTAACCTTAATGTTAAGAGTTTCTAGATTTTTGCAAATCAGATCCAGTTTGGCATTCATTGCTGTGTTGGCTCCAACTTCGTAAATTCAAGTGATTCGTTGAATCATGCTCCTTTCTGTTGGCCACAAAGAATTGTTGTTGGTCATTTCTTCAATTAAGTCCAAGGCTTGATCATCTCCTTTTGCCATTAAAGCTCCTCCACCAGCAGCATCAATTGTGGTTCTCATTAATCCAGGAAGTCCATTATAGAAGGTTTGGACTTCTAGCCACTTTGCAATCTCATGGTGAAGACATTTTCTAAGCAAATCCTTGAATCTTTCCCAAGCTTAGCAGAGGGATTCTGAGTCATGTTGTACAAATGATTTAATGTCCTTCCTCAACTTTGTAGTTCTGGCTGGAGGAAAGTTCTTTGCAAGGAATTTGGTGGCTAGAATGTTTCAAGTTGTGATGGAACCTGTTGGTAGTGAATGTAGCCAAGCCTTAGCTCTGTCTTTCAAGGAATATGGAAAAACACGATGTCCCATTGCTTCTTCTGCCGCTCGATTGTAATTAAATGTGTCGTAAACTTCCAGAAAGTTGCTGATGTGGGCATTAGGATCACTGAACTGACTGTTTTATCTTCTGAATGTATGTTTTGATGTCATAGGCATTTACTAGTAAGAGAGGAAGTACAATACATGAAATGAAGCCGTCAACTACCAGAATAGTTCTGTCTCGAATGGGAATTGGTGGTACAACCTCCAAAGATTCAGGTTTCATGTTGATCAGTGCTTCTTGGCCTTCTCGCCTTTCTCTTCTCAATTGTCTGATAGTTCTTTCAATTTTTGGGTCAAGCGGGCGGATTTCAAAGCTTCTGGTTCTTCTCATATAGTGACTGAGAACCTGAAATAGAAGAAAACAAAAATAATAAGTAAAAATAAATTAGACACAAGTAAATGTATCTAACCCCAAAAGTAATAGTAAAAGATAAATAAGTCCCCAACAACGGTGCCAAAAACTTGATCATTGAAATCACACACACGTTACGCAAGCGCACATATCGCTCAAGTAGTATAAAATATATCGATCCCACGAGGACTTAATACATAAGTTATTAATTTATGAAGCTAAATGTCTACGAGTATCTAATTGATTGATTTTTGGTTGGATGGTAATTTTAAACTAAAGACAAGTAATTAAAATAAAACAAAGGTAGATTTTAAGTTTTAAACAATGATATGAAAATATCCAGGGTTGTGAATCCTTCTAATATCTTTTAAAGATGAAGTGATTATCTCATGTTTGTTCAATATATTGGTTTATTAACTGGAACATGAAGTTATGCAAAAGCCTCTTCCGATGGTCAGATGTAAATACCCAAAGTAAGCCAATTAACTATATTCCTATGTTAATTAGAAACTCTGAATTCATTAAGATTAAGTTCCAATTATGGCAACCCCCGCCCGACAGGTATATTCCTATCCTGTAAGGAAATCTATCTAAGAGACATTTACCCCAAGGTGAAATCGTGAGCTATTGAGTCTATGACTAAAACCTAAAATCTCTTTCCCAAGTTCATTTTAAGTTTACCAAATCAATATTATTAATGGCCAGTTAACAAGAAGCATTAAGTTTAAGACTCAATAAATAAACCAATATACTCCCAAAATATAAAATAACCACTTATAAAACGATGATATTGAAATTCATCACAACCCTACATAATATTTTTAGTTACAAAACATACCTAAAATTACAAAATGCATAGTTAAACAAAATAACATAATAGAAAATTAAAAAGTAAAGAAAATTACAACAATAAGGAGAAAATGTTGGAGCTAGGGGTTTCACTTTTAATACGTCAAATATAGATTACTCACTTATCAATTAATCATTTCTTGAATTAATTATATTAAAACCGACCATATAGGCGGTAAATGTCTTTTTTCCAAAGTCCAACCGACCATATAGACGGTAACAAAATCATTTAAACCGGCCATAAAGGCAGGAACAAGGTTAGCACCTAAACTGACCTTATAGGCAAAAACTAAGTCAAATAATGTAAAACCGACCATATAGGCGGTAAATAATTAATTCAATTTACTTATTTAAATTAAGGGAGTAAATCTAAATTATTATATTAAAAGTTTTACCACAGACTCCAGCAAAAAAAGATTACCTACTCATGATGTAATTAAAAACACATAAATTTATTAAATAAATAAAGATAAAATACAAGAAAACTTATATATGCAAGACACTTTCTTTTAGGTTTTTATGGAGAAATCCCCCAAAGAAAGCATAAAAAATTTACAAAGTTTTGCTTGGTATTTATAGGCAAATATAAAGGCTTCCACCAATTTTCCACCAAACATGGCACCAAACATGACACCAAATCCTCCAGAGTTTGACAATTTCCATTATATTATTTTATTTTTGAAAATGACTTTAATAATTACACATAACACACTTCAGATTTTTCATCAATTTGGGTAATGAAAACTTCAGAATTCGAAAATCTTATGAACTTCAAAGTTGTAGATCTTTAAGTCTTCTTTAATCTGAAACTTGACTCACCTCAAGCTGATGTCAGAATAAAATGTTATGGCCAAATTAAGGCAATTACGCAAAGTTGAAATTTCCGAAATTGTATTTTGTTAGAACGCTAATACAAGTTTCCAATCTCCAAAATCAAAATGTCAAGTCCAAATTTTACCCTTATTTGTTCCAAATTTCGTCCTGATTGATTCCATTAAGTCCCGACTTTATTTTATCTGCAAAATAAACTAAAACACATCAAAACATTATAAAACTCGAGAAACTATACAAAATATTAAGTAAAAGATGCGGTAAATATTGATATATTTTCCGTTCATCAGCTACCATGGATAAAATTACAAAATAGCAGTAGAACCTGGCCAATGCTTTGGCCAACCTGACGGCTCATCGAGTTACAGGGGCTGAAACTGGTGAGATGAGGCAGGAAGAGCCTACAAAGATGATAGCTGAAGGAACCCCTACTTTGGATGTTGATGAAGAGATGGCTGAGTATGTAGACAAGATGGCTAACTCCCGAGCTGAACTCTAGAAATTGAAAGAAAAAATACAATTGGTTGTCCATGAAGACCTCTTGTAATATAACGATATGGCATTTGAGGAACAATTGCTTTCCCAAGTCATGATGCCAGAAATTGTGAAGATCAATAGGAATGAGGATTTGAAAGTCCATCTCCGCCAATACATATCACTGATGAGTTATACCGGCTTACCTAAGCATCATGTTCAAAAGATTTTTAGGATATCGCTCGAAGGAGCACATGTAGTATGATACCACAGCTTAGAGAAGAAAGTGATAGATGAATGTGTTGAGTTTCAATCAAGTCCCAAGAATCATCAATCATGCATAAAAACGAGTTGAATACAACCAAGGAGTAAGGGGGAATACATACTCACATTGATGGGTTTTGATGAAATGAAGAATACAAGCCTTCAAGCTTCTCAAACTCACGGTAATGGAGCTCCTTGTGCTGCTGGACTACTCGGTTTTGGTCCTTCTTGTCTCTCCAAGATTCGGCCATGGATGGACTCCATGGAAGCTCCAAGCTTCAAGCTTTTCCATGCTCATAAATTCGTTTCCCTATCACCATAATATACCCATGTGTGTGCTAGCACTACTCTTCTTAATTTGCTTCTCAAAATTTCGGTCAAACCAGAAAATTTTGTGAAGAAATCGGCTTGAAGCCGAGAGAGGGAGAAGAGAGAAGATGAAGGGTTTTTGGCTCCAAAAGCCTAAAACCGTGAATCACACAAACAAGAGAGAGAAAGTGATGCTTTTTATATATCATTTTATTTTTCATTATTTACCAGTAGTAATATAAAATAAAGGATATACAAAACTTTAATTAAAAAGTCAAAAAGCAAAAAGCAAAAGCTTTCAACTTTTCACCCATCACTTCTACTTTTACATCAAGTCACTTCCTTTAATAAAGTGACAACATATCATATCACATCACTCAAAGTGACAAGTGATTTGACAATTGACGCGACTAGTGATTGGACGCTGATGCGACTTGCGTGTCGCGTTCGAATTCGAGATGCGAATGCGCTCGCAATCAATCTCGGGCTCGGGTTCGCTAATTCCAAATTAACGAATTTTCCGTCGCATCGTAATTAAATGATTACGCCTAGCGAAATCACTATTCACGTCGCTAACGAATTAATTCTAAATTAATTCGTTCGCCCGAATTAAAATCTACTTTTAATTCCGCGTCGAAATCCAATTTCTAATAATATATCAAATATATTATTTTATCGATTATTCCAAATTAATCGTTCTCTCTCTTTAATTAATATTTTATCCCAGATAAAATATCTCCGCAATTAATCCCAGATTAATTTTCTCTCTCTTCTAATTAATCCTAGATTAATTAAGTGCGAGTTATACATCATCGGTGAATCTTCAGGAAGCGACCCATGAGATCTCCGGATATGTTGGCAGTAAATACGGTCGTCGGATTATCCGAACACGTAAGTACCTCGTACTACGTTTATACCGATTTACAAGACAGGTTGGCTTCTAGCAAAGCGCCATGCCTACCCAATTCTCCATAATATTCTTACAGGAATATACAGATCTGTATCAAGCGTAGTATACCGTAGTATTGTGTATATCGGCCCAGTATCGGATAGTCACGTGCTAGGGCTGGGGCTGGATAAGTGTCTGCCCCGTCCG
>SKCR01010838.1:0-22062 GCA_019454045.1 Zanthoxylum bungeanum
TTGCGATAATCGGTAGACTTTAGTCTTGGTGGTACAAGGCTTTTAAACGGTTCTGCGTACGCCGCTTCTAGGTTTATCAGAGAGTCGTAGTGTATTGGGTTTGATGTCGAAACGGAAGTATCACTTCAGTCATAGTGGAGATGATGTCACGCAGGATACGGTATTAGTGCTCTTAAGTGCTGGCCGGCCATCGGGATATTATGACAGGTGATGTATATCCGATTATAGAGACTAGTTACCAGACATCCGACATGTGCTTCGGACGGGGCAGACACTTCCAGCCCTAGCCCTAGCACGTGACTATCCGAAACAGGGCCGATATACACAATACTACGGTATACTACGCTTGATACAGATCTATATATTCCTGTAAGAATATTTCTGGAGAATTGGGTAGGCATGGCGCTTTGCTAGAAGCCAACCTTGTCTTGTAAATCGGTATAAACGTAGTACGAGGTACTTACGTGTTCGGATAGTCCGACAACCGTATTTACTGCCAACATAACCGGAGATCATGGGTCGCTTCCTGAAGATTCACCGAGATGTATAACTCGCACCTTAATGTTAATCTGGGATTAATTAGAAGAGAGAGAAAATTAATCTGGGATTAATCACAGAGATATTTTATCTGGGATAAAATATTAATTAAAGAGAGAGAACGATTAATTTGGAATTATCGATAAAATAATATATTCGATATATATAAGAAATTGGATTTCGACGCGGAATTAAAATTAGATTTTAATTCGGGCGAACGAATTAATTTAGAATTAATTCGTTAGCGACGTGAATAGTGATTTAACTAGGCGTAATCATTTAATAACGACGCGACAGAAAATTCGTTAATTTGGAATTAGCGAACCCGAGCCCGAGAGTGATTACGAGCGCATTCGTATTTCGAATTCGAACGCGGCACGCAATTCACATCAAGCGTCAAATCACTACTCACATCAATCGTCAAATCACTTGTCACTTTGAGTGATGTGATATGACATGTTGTCACTTTATTAAAGTGACTTGATGTGAATAGTGATAGATGTTGAAAAGGCATTAATGCTCTTTTGCTTTTTGACTTTTGTTTTTGGAAAAATGTAAATGTTTTGTATTTGATTTTATTTTGGAAAATAAAATAAATATATAAGTAAAAACCATTTTACCTTTTCTCTCTCCCATTCACGTTTCACGTGAAAAACCCTCTCCTTCTCTTTTCCCTCTCTTTTCTTCTTCCTCTTCTCACGGCTTCAAGCCAATTTCTTCACAAATGTTTCTGGTTTGACCGAATCAAGGGGAAGCAAGGAAGAAGACTTAGTGCTAGCACACATGAGTGATACATAGGTGATAGGGAAACGAATTTATGAGCTTGGAATCAATTTTTGAAGCTTGGAGCTTGGAACTTCCATGGTGCTCATCAATGGCCGACCATGGAGGAGACAAAAACCAGTGAAACCGAGCAGCCCACTGCATGAGGACGCCACTGCCGAGCATGAAGGGAGGCAGAAAACGCATCTTCTTCGTTGCATCTCAAACCGTTCAATGTGAGTTATGTTTCCGCCTTACTCCTTTGATGTGTTCATACTCGTTTTTATGCATGATTGATGATTCTTGGGACTTGATTGAAACTAGACAGGTGTCTCATAGGCTTTGAGCATATGGAGTCACAATCAGATCAATCCAAGTGATAGTCACTGGATTGAAGTTAAGAACATCTATTAGTAACTTAGAGAACTAAAGATGTTGTCTTAAAGTATGGAGAAGGAGAACTTGAAGTGACTGGGATCACTGCTGCAAGTTTTCAAATAGTTATATATTGTGGTACTATAAAGCTTGAACAACGGGACAGTGAGCTGGAAATCTTCCGAGCAAGATACTGTTGACGAATAAACAACAAATACGGATTATTGTTGCGGCTGAGGCAGCAATAGAAGCCATTTGGGTCGATAATAAATCTAATTAGATTAGATATAGTTCTGTTAGGTACTGAGCAGGGCGTCAGCACAAGCTGAGGAATTAAAGGTCTCATCGACGATCCAGATATATACTTCTATATTCATCTGATTCGTTCGGATCATACATCGTGGCGATGTGATGATCGTATAAATCGCGTCAGATGATAATCATGCAAATCCGCTGACGAAAACCTTTTCTCAGCAATTTGAGCAAACCGTACATAGTTCGGGTGTACGACACTTGAGTGACTGGCTATGCGCCAAGTGGGAGATTGTTGGATAATATGACCCATATCGTCACTATTTGTACAGATCATAGTGTTTTTGTACAAATTAACTATGTGACAAGGAAATTGCGCTCTCATCATTTGTGATTAGATCACCTTAGATGTATAAATGAAGAGAGGTCCATATGATTAGTTCCTGGACTGAGAATGATATGAGACAATATCAGTCCACGAAGGATTAATCATTAAATATCCCTAGTCGTAGTATTATCGAGACTGGACATCGATAATGCGGAATAGGCTAGTATTGCACTTGTGCGCGTTGTGAGGGCACAACGGCATAGTTCTCATATATTTAAGTATAGGATACTTATGCAAGTGCGATAAGAGGTTGTGTTTCACCGATGGTACGGGAAACAGCTTCGCTCTGGGTAGACCCCTCGGAATCCCATTGGTATTATGACTATGTGTCTATGGGAGGCCGAAATCAAGGTAGGTGTGTATAGTCTTAACTTGAGACTTACATCGCTAATACTTACGATAATCGATAGACTTTGGTCTTGGTGGTACATGGCTTTAACCGGTTTTACGTACACCACTTCTGGGTTTATCAGAGAGTCGTAGTGTATTGGGTGTGATGTCGAGACGGAAGTATCACTTCAGTCATAGTGGAGATGATGTCACGCAGGATACGGTACTAGTGCTCTTGAGTGATGCGCATCCAATCTGGATATTGTGACCAGGTCATGAATATCCAATTATAGAGACTATGTTACCAGACATCCGACATGTGTTTCGGACGGGGCAGACACTTATCCAGCCCCAGCCCTAGCACGTGACTATCTGATACTGGACCGATATACACAATACATGGTATACTACGCTTGATACAGATCTATATATTCCTGTAAGAATATTTCTGGAGAATTGGGTAGGCATGGCGCTTTGCTAGAAGCCAACCTTGTCTTGTAAATCGGTATAAACGTAGTACGAGGTACTTACGTGTTCGGATAGTCCGACGACCGTATTTACTGCCAACATATCCGGAGATCTCATTGGTCGGTTCCTGAAGATTCACCGATGATGTATGACTCGCACTTTAATTAATCTGGGATTAATTCGATGAGAGAGAAAATTAATCTGGGATTAATTACGGAGATATTTTATCTCGGATAAAATATCGTTAAAGAGAGAGAATGATTAATTTGGAATTAATCGATAAATTAATATATTCGATATATTATAACGAAATTAGATTTCGACGCGGAATTGAAATTAGATTTTAATTCGGGCGAACTAATTAATTTAGCATTAATTTGTTAGCGACGTGAATAGTGAATTCGCTAGGCGTAATCATTTAATTACGACGCGACGGAAAATTCGTTAATTTGGATTTAACGAACCCAAGCCCGAGAGTGATTGCGAGCGCATTCGCATTTCGAATTCGAGTGCGGCACGCAAGTCATATCAAGCGTCAAATCGCTAGTCGCATCAATCGTCAAGTCACTTGTCACTTTGAGTGATGTGACATGACATGTTGTCACTTTATTAAAGTGGATGGATTTGATGTGAATAGTTGATTTGAGTTGGTGAAAAGCTTTTAAAGCTTGAAATGAAATATAACATTATTTATTTCTTGCTTTTTGACTTTTGTATTAAAAGTAATATATGTTTTATTTATTATTTACTTGGTAAATATATATATAAAACAAAATGAAAAAGTTTCTCTCTCTCTCTTGCAATGCATACGGTTTTAGGTAAAATGGAGCCAAAAACCTTCTCTCTTCTCACGGTCATGGTGACCGATTTTCATCTCCATTTTTCTGGTTTTCACACACAAAATGGAGAAGCTTTTGATCTTGTAGCAAGATCTAAGTGCTAGCACACTCATGGAGGAATACAAAGGTGATAGGGAAGTGATTTTGTGAGCTTGGAATATCAAAGCTTGGAGCTTTAATGGAGGTCTTCAATGGCCGAAAATGGAGGATTTTCACAGCCCAAAAATGCGCCCAACAGCAGTTCAAAACGGGGAAAACCGAGCATGATGAAGCAAGAAAAAAACTTATGTTCTTTGCATCTCAAACAAATCATTGTGAGTATTTGTTTCCGCCATTATTCCTTGATGTGTTCATGCGATTTTATGCTTGTTTTGGATGATTCTTGGGACCTAATTAGGAACTCAACACGTCTCTCTACCGATCGATGTGAGTATTATGCTACCTCCGTTGATGTATTCACACATGATTTCATGTCTTGTTTGATCTTGGGACCTAGATAAAACCTAACAATGGCATCAAGAGCTATAGGTTCAAACATGAAAATGTAGGGCTTAAAATTGGGTATTTTGTATTTGAGCATGATTTTGTAAAATTGGATGTTTGAGCATGTTAAATATATGTTATATTGAAGATTGATTTGATCAATTTCAACAAAATGTGATTGGATCAATTTTGCCCAAATTTGTGATGTTGGCCGAATGTAATGTGATTTTTTGGATTCTTGGAATTTTTTTATTTTGATTAATTTGATGAGTTGGAATCATTAAGGATAATGTAATTTGAAACTAATTGGATTGGATTTTGAATTGAACATAAAATCCCCAAAAGTTATCACCTTGGCTGAATCTATATTGCCCTATAAAGTCTTGGATTTTTGATTTTTGAACATTAGATGTATTGGAAATCATTCGGGAAGTTAATTAGATGTCGATTGTGGAATTAATTGGATTAAATTCAAATCGGACAAAGATTACTCCCTTGGCCGAGAGCTTTAAAGCATGTAATGGGTTTGATTTTTTCATTTATGTGTTGGACATGTGATAATGATAATGAACATGATTAATTGGACTAATTTGATGTTTTAGAAATATTGATTTGGGTGATTAATCATGTAATGCACTTTAGGTAATTAAATTGCGAAATTGGATTTTGTGTATTTAATTGATTGGGCCTAATTTTGGAAATTGGACTTTAATGTTGTAATTGGGCTTATTGGGCTTGATTTCATCAAGTTGGGTTTAGGCCAAATGGATTGGATCCAATTGGGCCCAAAACCACTACCATAAAGCCCAAATGCAACTTATAAACCTTTAAAGTTTAATTGGGCCTAATGGGCCTAAATTGATTTCTGGGCTTATGGGGTTACTCATTGATTGGGCTTTGGTTGCCGAAGCCCACGCCTTAAAGAATTAATTAAAGCCCATTAGACTTGAATTAAACTAACATTGGATGTTAATCGGTCTTTGAGACGCGTTAAGGCTGTGTGTTATTTAACGGGATCCTAGCCCACTAGGAAACAAGGTTTCCCGAGTACTCAACAGAAGGTTAGAGGCTCGCCGAAAAATAGTGGGAGGCAAGTATTAAATTTTCAATTTCGTTTAGATACTTGCCAATACGCGCTCATTTCATTTTTCGTCATTAATTAATAAATATATTAGTTGGACTAATATTTAATCATTGTTTTAAATTAAATAGTTGGACTGCATTCAAACTACTTCAATTTATAGTTGATTATATAATTGGATTATAGTAATCAATATATTTAAATTAAACCAATCAAATTATAGTTGATTATATAGTTAGACTATAGTAATCATTATATTCAATAATACCTGAAATCGTTGATTGGATAGTTGGACTATAGCAACCAAATGAAAGATTAGCGTTTAAAACATAATCCTAGGTGAAAATGTTCTTTAAACGGCTTTAATTTTCAAATTGGGAATAAAACCTCAGGATAGTCTTGGGAACTGAGAAGTTATTCTATTTGATAAAGTAACATCTCGGGCCTACGCCCGGAGTTGAGCAAATAGTGGAGCATGAGTTTTGGATGACTCATGGTGATGATAACTTTAGTGCTGAATCCGTTATGCTTAATGCAATGACACTTTAATTCCGTCGTCAAAGTTAAGGATTAGATCATTGTACCATGATGTTGAAATTAATGGATCTTCATAGATCTATTCTTAGATCTTAGAAGTACAAATTACAAAAGGAAGCTCTTTCGCTCATGTATGTCAGAGGGTACATCTGTCCAGCACTAGGTGTCGCAGATGATTGCTGACATCGATCAGCTAGGTTAGCTGGGCATTACCTACGTGGCCGAGACTACCAAAGATTTGATCTTATAGTCTCTGCCCGAAAGCTGAGGCAGGTTCATTATGAACCAAGAGTAAACTCTTGGAGAGTTGATGGCTATGCTCTAGGAGGCAGAGCCAGAGCTTCTAAAATGGGCAAAGGAAAAATCATCACAGTCTTCTAGGAAGACAAAGGACATATCCCAAGATGTCTGCCTAAACTGTGGAAAACGGGGTCACTGGAAGCGTGAATGCCGTATGGACAAGCAGAAGTGAATGAAGAGAAGACGAGCAAGGCTCGACTTCAAGTATGTTTGTGATAAAATGTTCACTACTATTTTCAAAATGGATTTTTGATACTAAGTGTTGTACATATATATGTACTGTTGTGCATAATCTGTTGATGAGCAAGATACTGACTTCAGTTGAGATTTATCTACAAATCGGAAACGGGACCACAGTCGCTGTTTTAGTCATAGAATCCTAAGTTTAGGAACTACCTTTCGGGTGTGTACTTAAATTAGGAAACTGTTAAAATGTATTTAGTTTGACTAGAAACATTATCTCTATATCAGAGTATAACTCGTTGCGAGTATACCTTTATATTCTAGAACACTAAAGTGTTTTATTTTATAAAGATGATATTGAGATAAACACATTAGATGTGAATAACAATATTTATATTTAGAATATAAATGAATCTCAGACGTATGACATGACAAACAAATAGCTCAAACTGATTTAATCAGATGAGACTTATTTGTGGCATTGTTGTCTGGGACACATTAAACAAGACTCGTATATCCACACTTTCGAAGAGTGGATACTAGGACAGATTTGATCCTATTCAAATGATGTCTACGAATCTAGTTTATTAGGCATAATGCCTAAAACACATTTTACTTGGTAAAAGTGCTAGTGCCACCTATCTGTTAGCCCTCGTTCATAGTGACGTAAGTGGGCCCATATCTAGCTAGGCTAGAGGTGGATATAAACACTTCGTATCCTTTACGGATGTGGCATCGCGTTATGGTTATGTGTTTCTTCTGAAACACGAATCCGAAACTTTTGATAAATTCAAAGAGTTTCAACATGAAATAGATAAACAGTCTGCAAAAGTATTAAACATCACGATTGGACTGTGATGGAAATACTTAAGCAATAAGCTTCTCAATTATTTGAAAGAGTATAGTATTATTTCACAGTGGACTCCTCCCGGAACACATCAATTGAGCGGTGTGTCCAAATGGAGAAACCGAACCTTATTAGACATAGTAAGGTTAATTATGAGTCGCTCTGAGCTACCATTTTCCTTCTAGGGATACGCTTTAAACAGTGCAACACTTATTTTGAATAAGGTTCCATGAAAATCTGTTAGACAGATTTCATATTAGATATTAACAGGAAAGAAACCGGGTTTTCTCATTCCTGGAGATTTGGGAATGCTGGGCATATGTTTGGATGATACCAAACTAGAACCCAAATTGGATAAGTGCCTAATTTGTAGGTTATCCTAGGGAAACCAAAGTATAGTACTTATACAACTCACAAAAGAACAATGTAATTGTTGCTCGCCATGCGGTTTTCCTAAGAGGAATACCTATATGCAGTGGTAAGTGGGAGGAAAGTAAAACTCGATGAAAATCGGAGTAATACTGTTCAAGGCACTGATTCCTTAATGGAACACAAACAGTTTATCGAGGAAGAAATTGTACCACAATCTTCGAATACAAAAGAACCGCATAAGTCGGAGAGAGTCAGAAAACAACCTGGGAGGTATGGGTTTCTGATCTCACCTCATGAAGATGTCAATCTTATTGAAGAAGACAAACCAAATATATATGAGGAAGTGATACAAGGTATCGACTCCCTATTATGGCAAAGTGCCATGATGTCCGAAATGGATTCCATGTATACCAACCAAGTTTGGACACTGGTTGATGTACCGGAAGGCATTGTGCCTATTGGTACTATATGAGTCTTCAAGGAAGACATACATGGATGGCAACATACAAACGTACAAAGCTAGGCTTGTAGCGAAAAGGTATCGTTATCAACATTGTGTCGATTACGATGAAACCTTTTAACCGTTGCCATGATTAAATCCATTTGGATAATGCTTGCTAATACTTCATGTTTCATTCATGAAATACGGCATCTGAACGTCAAGATCGCTTTCCTTAAACGGAAACCTTTTGGAGTATGTTTACAACGTCCTAACGGTTTTGTCGTACCAAAACAAGAAAACAAGGTTTGCAAGTTAATTCGATCCATTTATGGATTGAAGCAAGCATTGCGTTCTTGGAATTATCGTTTTGATGTAATCATAATGGTATATGATTTAAATTCAAAACGAAAATGATTCTTGTGTATATAAGGAGGTTAGTGGGAGCGCACTGACAGTGATTGTCCTAAATAATGATGATATATCATTTCTTGGAAATGACATTCCCATATTACAATCTGTGAAAGCTTGGCTTTCATGAAAGTTCTCCAAAGAATTCTTGGGAGAAACAACATTTATTCTAGGAATAAGGATCTACTGGGACAGATCTAAAAGTTGTTGGCACTCTCCGAGAACTCGTACATTGAAACATATGTACGCGACCTGGTGTCTCAAATGATTTGAGCATATGGAGTCACAATCAGGCCAATCCAAGTGATAGTCACTGGATTGATGTTAAGAACATCCTTAAGTATCTTAGATGAACTAAGAATGCTTTCTTAAGCTATGGAGAAGGAGAACTTAAAGTGACTAGGTTCACTGCTGCAAGATTCCAAACCGAGAAAAACAATAATAAGTCGTAATAAAGGTACTATATAGTTTGAATAACGGAACAGTGAGCTGGAAATCTTCCAAGCAAGATATTGTTGCCGAATAAACAACAAAAGCGGAATATTGCTGCAGCTGAGGCAGAAATAGAAGCACTTTGGATCTTTATAATCCTAATGGGATTAGGAGTAGTTCTGTTAGAAGTTGAGCTAGGCTACAGCACAGGCTAAAGAATTAATGGTCTCATCATGATCCAAGTATATACTTCAACTATTCATCTGATTCGTTCGGATCATACATCGTGGCGATGTGATGATCGAATAAATCGCATCAGATAATAACTTTGCAAATCCACTTACGAAAGCAGTTTCTCAGCAGAAGATTGAGTGACCCAAACATAGTTCAAGTGTAGGACACTTGAGTGATTGGCTATAGGCCAAGTGGGAGATTGTTGGACAATTATGACCCATAGCATCACTATTTGTACAGAACATGGTGTTGTTGTACAAATTAACTATGTGACAAAAGAATTTGCTCTTTTATCATTTGTAATTAGATTACCAAGATACATAAATGATAAAAGTCCATATGATTAGTTCCAGATTGATAAGATATGAGACAGTATCAATCAATGAAGGTTTAATCATTAAAAAATCCCTAGTCGTAGTATTATCGAGATTGGACATCGATAATACGGAATAGACTAGTATTGAACTTGTGCGCGTTATGGGAGCATAACAATATAGTTCTCATATATTTGGGTATTGGATACTCATGCAAGTGTAATAGGAGGTTGTGTTTACCGATGGTACGGAAACAGCTTCGCTCTGGATAGACCCATAGGAATTCCATTCGTAGTATGACTATGTGTCTATGGAAGTCCGTATCAGGGTAGGTGTATTTGGTCTTAACCTAAGACTTGCATCGCTAATACTTGCGACAATCAATATACTTTGGTTTTGGTCGTCCAGGGTTTTAACAAGTTCTGTGTACGCCTCTTCTGGGTATATTGAGAATCGTAGTGTATTGGGTGTGATGTCAAGATGGAAGTATCACTCCAGTCATATGGAGATGATGGTCACGTAGAATACGGAACTGATGCTCTTATATGCTGCAGCTATCGGGATAATATGACTAGGTCATGCTTATCCGATTATAGAAACTAGTTACCAGAGATCTGATATTTGCTTCGTACGGGGCAGACACATTTCAGCCCCAGGCCTAGCACGTGACATCTGATACTGGATCGCAATACGCAATACTACGTATACTACGCCTGATATATGAGAAAATCTTTGGTGCAACAGTGGCACCACGTCATCCATGCAACAAGCCAATCATCCATTGTCACGCGTGCTAAAAAATTAAAAAACAATTAAAAAATAGGTATTAAATTATACATGTCATTTTTTAATTCGCTGGTGGTACCACGTCACCCATACCACTGTTGCACCAAAGATTACTCATGATATAGATTACATATTCCTTTAAGAATATTTCTGGAGAATTGGGTAGGCATGGTGCTTTGCTAGAAGCCAACCATGTCATGTAAATCAGTAAAAACGTAGTACTAGGTACGTACGTGTTCGGATAGTCTGACAACCAGATTTACTGCCAACATATCCATGAATCTCATGGGTCGCTTCCCGAAGATTCACCGATGACGTATGACTCGGATATTATTAATCTGGGATTAATTATAAGAGAGAGAAAATTAATCTGGGATAAATTACGGAGATATTTTATCTGGGATAAAATATTATATAAAAGAGAGAGAACGATTAATTTGGAATTAATCGATAAAATAATATATTCGATATATTAAACGAAATTAGATTTCGACGCGGAATTAAAATTAGATTTTAATTCAGGCAAACTAATTAATTTAGAATTAATTCGCTAGCGACGTGAATAGTAATTTTGCTAGGCATAATTATTTAATTAAATTTGATTTAATTACGTTGCAACGGAAAATTCGTTAATTCGGAATTAGCGAACCCGAGCCCGGGAGTGTTTGCGGGCCCACTCGGATTTCGAATCAAATGGGGCCCACAAGTCACATCACTTGTCTATCACATCACCTTTTGGTTGATGGAAGTTGATGGGATTTGATGGTTGCTTACCAAACACTCAAATGTGATGGATTGAATGACAAATACCATTTTAATTAATTTTGGTATATCATTTGACTTGGTTTTTGAAATAAAAAGACAACACACTTCATCTTCTAACTCTCTCCCCCTCTCACGGCACTTGGTGCCATTTCTCTCTAAAATTCTCTCCTTTTTCGAGAGCAACAAGAAGCTAAGGAAAGATTTGTGGAAAAATTTTCAATGATGCTAGCACATCCAAGGGGTCACACAAATGTGTTAGGGAAACCCATTCATGAGCATGGAATCCATTCAAAAATCTTGGAGCTTGGAGCACACAATGGAGGCTTGGCCGAATACATCAACCATAGAGGAAAAGTTTTGTGTTCTTCGCATCCAAAAGCCGATCAAAGTGAGTATTTCCGCAACTTTACTTTGTTGTATTCGCACATTTCATAGCATTATATGATCTTGGTTTGACCTACAAAACTTAACATTGCCTACCCTCTTTCTGTACCGACCCTATGAACATCCTCGGGTTTGCATCTTCAGGTACCATTATCTTGCTTAGAGCTTCTACCATGGAACGCCTGTGCACTTGAGAGGCGCATAATTGTTAGACATTATGACCCATAGCGTCACTGTTTTGTAAATGATATTGTATTATTGTACAAAATCAACTATGTGATAATGAAATTGCCTTTTGCCATTTTGTAAAATTATTTACTTTGATATATTAATGGCAAAAGTCCATATGATTAGTTCCGTATTGAGATGATATGAGACAGTATCAATATAAAAGGTTTAATCATTAAATATCCCTAGTCGGAGTATTATCGAGATCGGACATCGATAATGCGGAATAGACTAGTATTGCACTTGTGCGAGTTGTGATGGCACAACGGCATAGTTCTCATATATTTAAGTATTGGATACTTATGCAAGTGCGATAGGAGGTTGTGTTTTACCGATGGTACGGAAAACAGCTTCGCTCTGGACAGACCCCGCGGAATCCCATTGGTAGTATGTCTGCGTGTCTATGGGAGGCCGCATCAGGGTAGGTGTATATGGTCTTAACCTGAGACTTACATCGCTAGTACTTGCGACAATCGGTAAACTTTGGTTTTGGTGGTTCGGGGCTTTAATCGGTTCTGTGTACACCTCTTCTGGGTTTATCGAGAATCGTAGTGTACTGGATGTGATGTCAAGATGAAAGTATCACTTCAGACATATGGAGATGATGATCACGCTGGATACAGAACTAGTACTCTATAAAAGGTTGCAACCGTCGGGACAATATGACCAGGTCAGGATTGTCCGATTTAAAGAGACTAGTTGTTTGATGTCCGATATATGTTTCGTACGGGGCAGACACATTTCCAGCCCCAGGCCTAACATGTGATCGTCCGATACTGGATCGATGTACGCGATACTACGGTATACTACGCTTGATAAAGATCTAATATTCCAGTAAGAATATTTCTGGAGAATTGGGTAGGCATAGCGCTTTGCTAGAAGCCAACCTTGTCTTGTAAATCGGTAAAAACGTAGTACGAGGTACGTACGTGTTCGGATTATCCGACGACCGTATTTACTGCCAACATATCCGGAGATCTCTTGGGTCGCTTCCTGAAGATTCACCTATGATGTTTGATTCGAACTTTATTAATCTTGGATTAATTGCGGAGAAACTTTATCTTGGATAAAATGCCTTATGAGGAGAGAGAACGATTAATTTGGAATTAATCGATAAAATAATATATTCGATATATTAAACGAAATTAGATTTCGACGCTGAATTAAAATCAGATTTTAATTCGGGCAAACGAATTAATTTAGAATTAATTCTTTAGCGATGTGAATAGTAATTTCACTAGGCGTAATTATTTAATTTACGTCGCGACGGAAATTCGTTAATTCGGAATTAGCGAAACCGAGCCCGAAAGTATTTGCGGACACATTCGTATTTTGAAACGAGTGGGACCCGCAAATCACATCGCGAAGTCTCATCACTTGACACGACTAGTGGATGGATGTATCTAGTCACCTTTATGGGATGATACATTGTCACTATTCTCTATGTAAGTTGATAAGGCCATTTAATGGATTTTTTGGAGGGAAAAACCTTTCACGGTTTTTGAAGGGTTTTTTAATAAAAAATTCATTTTTGGAAAATGATATCTAATCATTTCTTTTCTTTTTCTTTCTCACGGTTTTAGAAACAAATAAAGAGAAAAGAAAAATTGAAAAGACACACTTCCTCTTCTTCTCCTTGCTCACGCCGTGAGCTTCAAACAAGGGCAGAAAAATTGTTTTTCATTCTCCATTTTTGCTAGCACAAGGAAGGATCAAATGAGGTGATAGGGAAACAACCTTGGAGCTTGGAATACTAGAAGACTTGAAGCTTCTCTCACTCTTGCTCTTGGCCGATAGTTACAACCTTGAAGACTCAAGGATTCTCTTCATCAATTTCGTCACAAGCTTTGTAAGTATGATTCCGCCATGCTTCAAGCTTTGCATGTATATTCTTGTGTGTTTCATTGCTTATACTTTCTTTGGGACTAATTATTGAAACCAACAAACAAGAACATGCTTCAATCAATTTTCCCCAAATGAACCCTAATGTATTTCATGCTTAAACCAACAATGGTATCATGGAGCCATGTTTAAGCATGAAATACATTAGGGTTCATTTGGGGAAAATTGATTGAATCATGTTCTTGTGAAATTTGTTGATAAAATATGCTTATATGTATGATATATGATGTAATACATGATCAATTCTGAGAAAAATGCATTGGATGATTTTTCCCCAAAATGGTTGCTTTGGCCGAATGTGAAGTGCTTCCAATGGATTGGATTTTTTCATGCACAAGTTCATTAGATGACTTAAGCATGATTATATGTATAATATATGATATAATACATGATCAATTTTGAGAAAAATGCATTGGATGATTTTTCCCCAAAATGGTTGTCTTGGCCGAATGTGGAGGTGCTTCCAATGGATTGGATTTTTTCATGCACAAGTTCATTAGATGACTTAAGCATGATTATATGTATGATATATGATATAATACATGACCAATTTTGAGAAAAATGCATTGGATGATTTTTTCCCCAAAATTGTTATTTTGACCGAAAAGGGAGGTCCTTTCAATGAATTGGATTTTTGGCTTTCAAGTTCATTAGATGACTTAAAATATATACGGGATGTAGATTAGTGATTCAATCGGATTGAAAAACAAATCGAACCAAAAATCCCTCTTGGCCGAATGCAATATGACATGTTAAAGGATTTGATTCTTGTTCAAATAAATGTTGGACATATGTTTTGAACAAGTTATGATTAATAAATTAAATTGGTATTTTTTGAAATATTTGGTTTAATGAATTAATCATGGATTTACACTTTAATTAATTGAATTTTAAAATTTGGAATATTAAAATTTAATTAATGGGCTTGATTGTATAATTGGGCTTGTATTATTATTTTTGGGCATAATGGGCTTGGTTGGGCCAAGTAGATTTGAGCCAAAAGGATTGGATCCAATTTGGGCTTAAATCACTCCATTAAGTCCAAATATAGTAAAATGGGCTTTAATGTTTAATTGGGCCTTATGGGCTTGAAATTGATTTTATGGCACTTGAGGGTGATTCCTTATTTGGGCTTGGTAATTGGGTTTGACCCACATTGACCAAAACCCAAGCCTTAATAAATCAATTGAAAGCCCATCGGACTTTAATTAAACAAACATTGGATGTTAGTTGGGCTTGGAGACCCAATTAGATTAGATTTAGAATCTAAATCTTTAAAGCACATTAAAAGTGTAAATATTTAATTTGGAATTAAATAGATTGAATTAGTATTGAACACGACTTAAATTGGATTTAACGGGTAGTTCGATATAATTCGTGAAATCATACCTTATGTACCTATTCTCAAACGAGTTGGACTCGCGCAAAAATCAAACCTTTGTTTGAACATTGGATGATCACTTAAACAAAGACTAATTAATTGGATTTGATTGGTTGTATATCATGTCTTGATTGAATATATATGTATGAGATGAATGAATAGTGTATATCGGATGGATATTAGAAAGGAAAGGGAGTGATTTGTTCTAGGAACAAGTTGTTTTAAATATCCATCCGTATATCACTATTAATTTACTTTACGCACTTTATGATGTTTTAGAAGCATGCTTAAGGGTGTATGATGATGAGACCTAATAAAGATAATAAATTGGTTGCCAATTACGCAAAAATCCCCCAATTTATATTAAGCGATTATCCTTCCATCGAATGATTCTTGTTCAAGATCCAAAATTGGCATTGGTTTGTTGGCCAAAGTCAAGACCTTTGTCAATTGAGGATGTACTTGAATCATGAGAGTTTTGTTCCACATCGGTGTCTTGTCCAAGTTGTGATTTGTTGGCCAATGTCAAGATCACTTCTTGTCCAACGACATTGATTACGAAACTTTCCTTGTCAATGGGTCCCGCTTAACCGGAATCATTAGGTTTGTTGTGCCAAAGCCAAAGCCTAGATGATTCGGAGGATATGGTTAGGAAAATGTATTAGATACATTGGCATAAGTAAATATACATATGTTTGGGACTTGGATGTCCACCTGACCGGATCTAGGAATTGGATTGGATCCAATTGATCTTTGAGATCTACCTAGTTAAATAGCATACAATTTTTTGGCCAAAGTCAAGATTGTGTGTTATTTAACGGGATCCTAGCCCACTAGGAAATAGGATTTCCCGAGTTCTCAACAGAGGGTTAGAGACTTGATAAAAATAGTGGGAGGCTAGTATTGAATTTGCAATTTCATTCAGATACTTAGCCTTACGCGTCTTTCAAAATTATTTCGTCTATTAATTAAAATTAGTTGGACTAATTCATTGTTATTTTTTCTTGTAACAGTTTGACTGTACCCAGTTTATCGTTAACTAGATAGTTGGACTATCGTAGTTGAGATGGCAAGCAAGGTAAATGTCCGAGACATCATCATGGGTGACAATGTCTTTAAGGGCACAAACTTCGCTGATTGGGAAATGAACCTGAGGATAGTCCTTGGGGCTGAGAGGATGCTGTACACTATACAGACACCTCTCCCGCCTAAGCCCACTTACCCACTTGAGCTGGAGTTATGGAAAACTCACAGCAATGATTGTGACACTGCTCAGGCTATTATGTTAGCTTCGATGACTCAGCACTTTCGTCGCCAAAATAGGGACTTGGATCTTTATAATATGATGGCTAGACTGCGAGATCTCCACCGCTCCAACAAGCGGATGGAGAGGTACGAGTTGGTGAAGAAACTCTTCCGTGCCCGAATGACTGAAGGCGCATCAGTTGAGGCCCACGAGGCTCAAATGATCGCCGATATTGATGAGTTGGCCAATATGGGAATAGTCTTGGAGGCTGAGCTGACCGTAGATTTGATCTTACAGTCACTTCCTGATTCTTGGAAACAAATCATAATCAACTATAAGTTGATGGACACGGATGACTCTCTTGGAGAGCTGTTATCCATCTTGAAGGAGTCTGAAAAAGAACTCCTTAAAGGGGGCAAGCGCGAGGCGCATTATGCATCGACCTCTCAGAGGCCAAGGGCTGGGCGCAAAGCAACTGGAGGGGTGAGGAAGAAGAAACATAAGAACAAGGGTAAAGGCAAGTCGACAAAAGCTTCTGGGAAGCCAAGGAACAAGTCTCAAGATGTCTGCCTCAACTGCGGCAAGAAAGGTCACTGGAAACATGACTGCCGAATGAGCAAGGGACACAGGGAGGATATCAAGGCAGGCAAGGCACTAGCCTCTGGTATGTTTGTTATTGAGATAAATATGACCACTTCTAGTTTTAAAAATTGGATTTTTGATTCTGGTTGTGCTGCTAATATATGTACTGATTTGCAGGATCTGCAGAATAGCAGGATGCTGGCATCAGGGGAGGTTGATCTACGAGTCGGAAACGGAACTCCAGTTGCTGTTTTGGCTGTAGGGACTTTTGTTTTGGAATTGCCCTCGGGGCATTTACTTAAACTTTTGAACAGCTATTATATACCTAGTTTGACTAGGAATATCATATCTGTATCTTTGTTAACCCAACATGGGTACACTTTTGTTTTTAGAAACACTGGGTGTTATTTATATAAAGATGATGCAGAAATTTGCACTGCCGTTGCAAATAATGGCCTTTATATTTTGAATATAATTGAATCTCCTAAACATAAAATAACAAACAAAAGGCTCAAAAGGAGTAATCTAAAAGATGAAGCTTACATGTGGCATTGTCGTCTAGGACACATTAACAAGACTCGCATATCCACTCTTTCAAAGAGTGGGTACTTGGACGGATTTGATCCTAATTCATATGATGTCTGCGAATCTTGTCTTTTAGGCAAAATGCCTAAATCACCTTTTAGTGGTAAAGGTGAACGTGCCACGGAACTGTTAGCCCTCGTTCATAGCGACGTATGTGGGCCCATGTCTAGCCAGGCTAGAGGTGGATATCATTACTTCGTAACCTTTACGGATGATGCATCTCGTTATGGTTATGTGTATCTAATGAGACACAAGTCGGAAACTTTTGAGAAATTCAAACAATGGTATTGTATTATTGTACAAAATCAACTATGTGATAATGAAATTACCTTTTGCCATTTTGTAAAATTATTTACTTTGATATATTAATGGCAAAAGTCCATATGATTAGTTCCGTATTGAGATGATATGAGACAGTATCAATATAAAAGGTTTAATCATTAAATATCCCTAGTCGGAGTATTATCGAGATCGGACATCGATAATGCGGAATAGACTAGTATTGCACTTGTGCGCGTTGTGATGGCACAACGGCATAGTTCTCATATATTTAAGAATTGGATACTTATGCAAGTGCGATAGGAGGTTGTGTTTTACCGATGGTACGGAAAACAGCTTCGCTCTGGACAGACCCCGCGGAATCCCATTGGTAGTATGTCTGCATGTCTATGGGAGGCCGCATCAGGGTAGGTGTATATGGTCTTAACCTGAGACTTGCATCGCTAGTACTTGCGACAATCGGTAAACTTTGGTTTTGGTGGTTCGGGGCTTTAACCGGTTCTGTGTACACCTCTTCTGGGTTTATCGAGAATCGTAGTGTACTGGATGTGATGTCAAGATGGAAGTATCACTTCAGACATATGGAGATGATGATCACGCTGGATACAGAACTAGTACTCTATAAAAGGTTGCAACCGTCATGACAATATGACCAGGTAAGGATTGTCCGATTTAAAGAGACTAGTTGTTTGATGTCCGATATATGTTTCGTACGGGGCAGACACATTTCCAGCCCCAGGCCTAACATGTGATAGTCCGATACTGGATCGATGTACGTAATACTACGGTATACTACGCTTGATAAAGATCTAATATTCCAGTAAGAATATTTCTGGAGAATTGGGTAGGCATGGCGCTTTGCTAGAAGCCAACCTTGTCTTGTAAATCGGTAAAAACGTAGTACGAGGTACGTACGTGTTCGGATTATCCGACGACCGTATTTACTGCCAACATATCCGGAGATCTCTTGGGTCGCTTCCTGAAGATTCACCTATGATGTTTGATTTGAACTTTATTAATCTTGGATTAATTGCGGAGAAACTTTATTCTTGGATAAAATGCCTTATGAGGAGAGAGAACGATTAATTTGGAATTAATCGATAAAATAATATATTCGATATATTAAACGAAATAGATTTCGACGCGGAATTAAAATCAGATTTTAATTCGGGCAAACGAATTAATTTAGAATTAATTCTTTAGCGATGTGAATAGTAATTTCGCTAGGCGTAATTATTTAATTTACGTCGCGACGGAAATTCGTTAATTCAGAAGTAGCGAAACCGAGCCCGAAAGTATTTGCGGACACATTCGTATTTTGAAACGAGTGGGACCCGCAAATCACATCGCGAAGTCTCATCACTTGACACGACTAGTGGATGGATGTATCTAGTCACCTTTATGGGATGATACATTGTCACTATTCTCTATGTAAGTTGATAAGGCCATTTAATGGATTTTTTGGAGGGAAAAACCTTTCACGATTTTTGAAGGGTTTTTTAATAAAAAATTCATTTTTGGAAAATGATATCTAATCATTTCTTTTCTTTTTTTTTCTCACGGTTTTAGAAACAAATAAAGAGAAAAGAAAAATTGAAAAGACACACTTCCTCTTCTTCTCATTGCCAACGCCGTGAGCTTCAAACAAGGGCAGAAAAATTGTTTTTCATTCTCCATTTTTGCTAGCACAAGGAAGGATCAAATGAGGTGATAGGGGGAAACAACCTTGGAGCTTGGAATACTAGAAGACTTGAAGCTTCTCTCACTCTTGCTCTTGGCCGAAAGTTACAACCTTGAAGACTCAAGGATTCTCTTCATCAATTTCGTCACAAGCTTTGTAAGTATGATTCCTCCATGCTTCAAGCTTTGCATGTATATTCTTGTGTGTTTCATTGCTTATACTTTCTATGGGACTAATTATAGAAACCAACAATAATAACTCCCATATGCTCACTTGCTCCCATGTCTTCTTCAATTGACGCAACATAGTATACCCATCGGTGTTATCTGTATTCTTTATAACCTCTCGGCCTTCTGTTAGCACTTATTTGCCTTTCTCTATTACATCACTATAGAAACATCCACTGCGAGTCATCCTCTTTACTTCCTCTTCTTCACTGCTTGAGAAGTTTTTTCCCAAATCTCTCTCATGTTCTATTTCATCTACACTGCCTGCTATGGTGTGAATGAGTTTTCCCAGAAGTTTTCCCAGAAGTTTGGTGGTTGAGAGTTTGGAGGACAAAGCTTTCAGGCAGGCCGGAGTTGATCATATAGGTGGGTGGTGGAACATAGTGGTAGTTGGGTAGAGGGATTCTGTGTGTGTTGGGTTTTTCTTTTTTCCGGGTCGGGTATTTTATGGGTGTGAATGAGGTCTTGGATCTCATACTTGAGGCGGAGCAGTTGTCAATGTCGTGGCCTTTTTGCTCATGGTAGTGGCCGTATAGGTTTAGGTTGAGGTGGGGTGGCACATGGTTTGGAAGTGGTCTAGGTTCTAAAGGTTTTAGGAGTCATTGCCTCTTCAGTTTTTCAAACACCTTTGACAAAGGTCTACCAAGATTGGAGAATCCCCTGTTTCTGATAGCGGCGACCTCAGCAGAAGCGGGCTTGGTCCCTGAAGGCCCCCCAATGGTCCTTCTATTCTGGCCATAAAAATTTATGTTCTCGACTTCTTCTTCCTCGATATCCATGAAAGTTTCTCTTAATTGTTGAATTTCACTAATCATAGAGGTCATCCTTTTTAACTTATTATAAATAGAGGGCTTGGTGCCTTTAATGATCATCTTAATTTGGTCCTTCTCTGAGGGCCGTGTCTCCATCTTCAATAGATGGCTTCTACAATGATCCATCTAATCTTTGAAGGTTCTGGCTTTTGTTTGGTGTTTTCTAGGTCACGAAGCGACAAGTCTATCTCCAGGTCCGTGACATATTGGTTCAGAAAGGCCTCCGCTAATGCCCTCTAGTCATCCCTGATCTTTCTCTCCAGGCCATGATACAATACTACGGGTGTCCCTTCTAGTGACATCCCAAACATCTTATGTACCTGGCGCTTTGAAAAACCCACTGAACTCATCACTGAAACATATTGTCAGAGATGGACCCGAGGATCTCCATTCCCGTTGAACTTGGCCATGTCAGACATCTTAAACTGATGAGGTAGGTGTTCTTCGAAAGTCATCGCATCATAGTCTAATAAATCTTCATGTTTTCCCCTCTCTTGCAGGTAACTGACACTACTTATTCTATGAGTTTATGTAACTCTGTCTGAGACCCGGTTATCCTTCCTGCGGCATATTCAACCATGTAATCATCAAAAATAGGGATTTCTTCGCTCACCCTATTCGGAGGCTCCTCACGCCTTCCACCTCCATTGTTTTATGTTCCCACTGTGTGGGGTACTGTCTGATTGGCCATAGCGTTGGTCAAAGCTTGTAGTTGCTCGGTAATTTTGGTGATTTTACTCTCCAATTGATCCATGTGGGAATCTTCACTGCCTGACGCATCCATATTTGCTAACCTTTTCTTGACAAGTCTTCCTTCTTCTCTAACCCAACAGATATCTATGATGGCTTTTAAGACAAAGGGTCAGCATGATGCGTGTATGCATGAGATGCATGTGGTTATCAAAGTAGCATATATCCTTCCTACCTTATTCCTCCCACACTTGTGGTAAGTCAATTTTTGTCATAGGTATGGCTTATTTTATGCACCAATGTGGGGTACACAAAATCATTCTCTCCTATGCTATAGGGGTGAACCTTGGCTACCTCAGTCATTTTCCATCGGTAAAAGACAAAGACTGCCCATTTACTTGTTGGGATGTATGCCCTAGAGCTACATGTGATGTAAACGGTTTCATGTGTTTTTGAAATAAAACGATACATTGTTCATTTATCAAATTGTTTGTTTAATTTTCGCATATTATATATCTTCTTAAATACCTAGATTACTTATGTACCTTCAGACTTAGTGTATGAGTGTCATATACAAGAGGATTTAAGTCTGAAGTTAGTAATCTAAAATAGTCCATAGAGAGCAAACAAAGCGGGTACTTTGTTTGTGGTTTATTTATAGTTGTGGTCTATTCTATATTTGTATAGTGATCTTAATCTGGATCGTCCATGTAGGGACATGAGAATGGAGGTACCTTGTTTGATGCGATCATATAGGACTGGACCCAGATAGAAATGACATTCTTATAATATCCGTTAAGCAAAGAAAGTCATTTCAATCTACTTGATGGTCATATATGGATTGATCTTAATCTTGAGTGTACTACGAACTCCTGCATGGCAGCCTGTGTCCTTTGATTTACAAAGGTGAGGTTGGTGTAGCAGTCCCGA